>CAKNWW010201098.1:0-12047 GCA_932074435.1 Andricus kollari
GCGAAAAAGAAGATCTAACTCACTTGCAAAAGTAAAACTCACAGTTTTTTGCTTACTATGTAAATTACTTATTCATACAGCTTACTCCTTGTTCTAGTAATCTTTCTTTTTACTATTTGAAGTAGTAGTAATGCTGAAGGAGTAATGTGACGACTGTCACAGAAATGTCAAAAATAAATGTTTTTTAGGTGATGCCATGAGGCAATGCAATCCATCCATTGCTGATGGCGTCATGAATTAATTCGGTGGTCCGCGCGGATCGGATCGGTCGCATGTACCAATCCTTCTGTAATGTTCACTGCACCACTGTTATAATCTCGGTTCAGTGAATTTCACATATCTTACGAAATGCTAAGTGATTTTGACATTTTCACACCCTCATTAAGAGCAGTTTTTACTGTTACGGCTACAAGAAACACGTTAAAATTCTTGATAAGTAAATATAACATTTCTTTTTTCTGCGTGTGGCTCATTTATTGTACTGTGACAATCTTTTGAGATTGTAGTGTTACGACCTAAAGAAAAATACTTCTGATTATCTTTTTTCAAATCTCCATATGTATTCAATTCATAATTTTTGTCGCTATCAGTATCATAAATTGCTTCTTTATTGTCTCTCATGTCTGATGAACTAATAAAACAGGAAGAACATGGAAATGTCGCTTTCGCTGTTTGTTGACCATTTAGCATTAATAAAACTTTGAAATCTGACGTAAATTTAACTGAAGTATTATTGATTTTTATCAAATCAAAGAGAATTTTGATATTTGCATATGATTCTTTTATCTCCGGCCCAATACAAACTATTATTAATTTTTTTACACTAGTCCAGTTATTTGTGGTGTTTGTTTCGTTATAAACTACTTTTTTTCTTTTTTACAATGGAGGGTCTGTTGATACATCAGCTATCACAGACAAGCAAACTTTAAAATAAGCCTTGCCCACCATCAGTCATAATTTTAACACGGGAATCGCCGGTAATATTTCGATTTTCTACTACATGATTGAATAATTCTTCAGTATTTGCAAAAACAGCAGGCAACTTCTTTTTATTATTATTGTGTCCGGTCTCAAATTCTAAAATTTTGCTTTGATACATATATTTCAACAACTTCGATCGTATCATTATTATTATTAATGATAGTTTATAATATAGCAGTTTATAAAATAGTTTATAATATAGAAAAAGGATAGTCAGATAGAAAGTTTATAATACATGTTCGTTGGCAATCGCCTACATTTATCTAGTTTCTAAGCAATATTCATTGAATATATTATTATGTAATAACAATGATTACTATTTGTGTCAAAATTACACCTTAAACTTTGTTTTCCCATTTTAATGCATAATTTATAATAAAAAAAATAAAAAATGACATTTTTCGACTATAGCTTGAAAAAGGGAGCAGCTACGATTTTGGGACCTTCATTTTGAGATTCTACGGGCCCAAAACAATAGAATAGCCTGCTCATAATTTTTCGTCAGTCAAGACAAACCTTAAGATCTCAGACTCCACTTGCTTTAAAAAACCAACGTGGTCGACCCCCCTTGTAACTCATAATCAATCCCCGCGCCCAAGTTAGGAAGCATGTGGCTAGTCCCTTCCTATTTCTATGTCAATGATTTACACCCACTGTGATGTACGGTTGCGAGACCTGAACCTACAAAGAAAAGGATAAGCGTTAAATTAACGCAATTAGCATAAACTTCCTGCGCAATATGTGCGGTAAAAAACTAATGGACAAAGTCAGTAATGAAAGAATCCTCAAACAATTTGGTGTAGAGGAGACACTGGTTGACATGTATATAATAAATTCGTTGAGATGGTCCGGGCATGTTGAGAGAATGAAAGGTGAACTATTGACAAAAGAAGTATATCGAGGTAAAGTAAATAGAAGCATACCCAGAGGCAGATCAAGAAATGAATGGTAAGAATTTGTTAATGAAACCCTGATTCGAAGAGATATATAAAGCCATAGAAACACAAGAGCATGTATGCTGAAATGCATGAGCGTGAAGGAAGCTAAAGAGGCATGCCAGGACAGAAAAGTGCGGCGACAAATAGTTCATAAGAAATTGAGAGCTTCAACTGGTGACTTTATGAATTTCTTCGCCCAGGGTGATTGCTATAGAGATTGATCACGGACCTGGGTCGGAGCAGTATTGCGGAACTAATGTTTTATTTTAATAAAAAACACGGGAATTCTAGATTAATCTAAAAATATATTTTTCAGGAAGGCGGAGGCTTATTGACGTTATCTTCAACTCCATATTGGTAACCTGCAGGACTCAAGTTTAAAACATCCAACGTAAAGTAGTTAATTCTCAGTTTGAAGTGTTACATTCAAAAAACATAAATATGTTAGGAATTTTAGTTAAATACTGCTTAATACTTTTTTTAAATTAAACGCGGTATTAAATTTGCCGTAGGTACAAGACAACAGCACTCTATTGATCTGAAAACGGGTTAAGATCAATATTAATAAGAAGTAATAAAAACATGTATATAAGTATGAATAAATAAAAAATTGACTTGTGATGCTATAACCGGAGAGTAATGATGTTAATATGAGCCGCTGATAATAAAAAGTGGAAATATCTCGTAGAGGAAAAAAAGGCAGCTATAGAAAAGTGCCTAAAAAAATGGGATATAATTTCACGTCGGTAAAAAGTAGTAATAGAATATTGACAGTAAGAAGTAGACAACGGTACTTGGGCCATAAGAAACGGCAATAGAAAAACTCGGCAGTAAACAGTGGACACGCGCGTGTATTATTATTGTGTCCACTTTTTACTGCGGCCCAAGTACCGTTGTCTACTTCTTACTGCCAATGTTCTATTACTACTTCTTACAGACGTGAAATTATATCTAATTTTTTTAGGAACTTTTCTATGGCTGCGTTTTACAAACCTACGAGATATTTTCACTTTTTATTATCAGCGGCTCAATATATTTGAGTACGTTTTTTCGATATCTGAAAGTTATGTCTCTTTCAAAAGCTCAACTATATAATCTCCTACTATTCCTCAGTTCTCGAATAAGCACTTGCTTCATGTAGGGTGGAGTGCATCAAAATCAATTCGTACTTGTAAAATTAAGTAAATATAAAACAAGTTTGTATGCAAGTATGTATGAATAACAATTGAATACGCTCTTTAATATGTAAGGTAATAAGGAAAGGACATACCAAATCACGTCCCATTTTTTATTCCCGTAGAGGCTTGAAGATTCGAAGATAATCATCGACACTTTTCTGTTCAATAAGTGAAATTTTTCTTCTCGCCGACGCTGTAAATCAATTACGTGAAAATTCTATTTAAAAATTGTAATACATGCGTTATGTCATCATGGCTATTTATTATATTTATGGACAAGTGTCTAAGAATGGCCCTCTTCGACGAATAAGGTGTAGATCTAGAAACGGTGAAAGTACGTGGTTTGGCTTTCGCTGATGACAAGATTGTTATAGCAGAGTCAATCGAAGACTTGCAAAGAATGTTGAACAAACTTAATACAAGCATGAAGAACATGGGCCTCAAAATTAACGTAAATAAAACAAAGGTAATGGTGTTTGAAGAAAAAAGTGAGAAAAGAATGTGCAACATTGTCCTGAATGATGAGAGATTAGAGCAAGTTGACAAATTCGTATATCTGGGTAGCCTATTCACTAGCGACGGAAAAATAGATGGGGAGTTAGATAGGCGTATTAACGAAGGTAAGAAGGCTATCGGTAGAGCAGGGTCCATTCTCAGAGATAAAAACAAATCCAAAGAAACTAAATTGACCGTATATAAAACTTTAATTGTACCGGCTGTACTATACGGTAGCGAAACATGGACATGTCAAGAAAAGGACATGAGTAAACTTGACGCGATTGGCATGAAAGCTCTGCGCACAATATGCGGGAAAACACTGTTGGACAAAGTCCGAAACGAGTTGATCCTCAAAGAATGCGGTAAGGAGGAGACACTAGTAAATATATGGGAAAGAAATCAGTTAAGGTGGTTCGGACATCTTGAAAGAATGAAACATGAACGACTAACCAAACAGGTGTATAAAGGTAAAGTAAATGGCACAAGGCCGAGAGGTAGACCGCCGAAAGCATGGATAGAGTCTGTAAATGAGACATTAATCCGAAGAGACATAAGAAGCCATAACATCAGGAGAACTTGCATAAAAAAATGCATGGACGTGAATGAAGCTAGTGAAGTATGCCAAGACAGAAAAGTTTGGCGACAAATAGTTTGTAAAAAGAATGTGAGCAGAGTGAATGATGCCTGAAACAAAGACCTTGGATACTAATGGGCCCAAGTGGGGAACCACATAGAACAATTTTGTGAGGCTTTCCACGTGGGGTGGTCGCTAGAGAGATTGATCAGCAACCTGGGTCAAAGCAGTGTTGCGGAATGAACGTGTTGTTTATATAAATAACGCGAGCGCTCTAGATCAATCCAAACTATCTATACCTTACACATATAAACCTATATACCCTATACCTATATACCGATCCACATACTACTATTTTCCAACCGAGCAATTCACGCCTACCTCGAAAGGGAAACGGCTTAATGGTATAATAATAATAATATATCAAAAGGAAAAAATTGACTCACGTGCGAAGGAAATACTGTGTTCTATAACACTGTTAGAAAAATCGTTTTCGAAAAACTTTTTTGGTACTATAATACCATCCACTCTTAAATTTCTCTTAACAACAAAGTAGTGCTTAAGTAATTTTCCTGCTGCTTGTACTCGTTCTCTATTTTCCAGTCGAAACGGAGTAAAATAAGTGACTGCTATCTCGAAAGGAAACAATAGAGCAATGGTATTTGCAAAATGAGTAAATTCGATTTTTTCGATTTTTTAAATAAAATATAAAAATAATAGTGGTGTCCAAAAGCTCGCGAACTCGCAACCTCGACCCGACTCCCGCGAGATTTTCATATGCGAGCCGAGCCGAGCTGCGAGCCAAAACAAGTTGCGAGATGAAAAAACTCGTAGACCAACAAAAACTCATGAACCGTCAAAGTCTTGCGACCGACACAGAAAGACCGGCTAACGCGGGTCGAGTTCTTCTACACCACTAAAAAATAAGTTTGATAATGGAATTGCATGTTATTATATAAGTAAAAAACATAACTTCCAGAATTTAAAAAAAGCAGATAAAACATTTTATACTTACAATTCTTTTGAAAAGTTAAAACATATAATTTTTTAAATTCATTTTTAATTTTCATTTAATTAAATTTATTTCAAAAATTATTATTCCTTAAGTTTACAATTTTCCGTCAAAGATTTCCAAGAATTTTTGGAGAAATTTCTGAATTACTGAGTTTAAAACTTATTAATGACGAATTTTCAATTGTGTTTTTAATAAATGATTCTTGGATTATAAAAAGAAAATTACATAGTTCAGTCTTCCAGTTGTTATCCTATAACATAATGCCCTAATAATTCAGTTTTTTTCTTCTCAACAAAAGAGTGCACTAAAAGTTTCCTGGTCACTTCATTGATGAATTCGTCGTGAACACTATTTGATCATTGGTTTCGCTAATATTTTTTTTTTTCAAACTTGATCTCGGGGTAAAAAGAATCCGGTTTTCCATCATAGCCACGGAGTAAGTCAAGTTACTGATGAGATGAGGATGTAATTAGTTAATTTAATACGATTTTCGATGATTTTGTAGGTACAAAATTAGGAGCATGGTGTAGTATGCAGTTCGTCTTTTAACGCTGTTATGCTTACACAGCGACCGCGAGTATTGGAGGTGACAACAGTCGCCTCTGGATGCTTTCTTAGAGCTAACATTTTTTTTTAGAGAAGTTGTAGGCTCCGGAAGCTACGATCATGGTTCCTTAAAGCAACCAGTCCCGACGCAACTGGAACGTTTACGTCATCCACTTCTGCTCCTTCTGTCCTAGAAGGTAAGCAAGAGCGGGAAATTTACGCGAGAGAACGTCGTTCAACACTGTTCCTTGGAGTCAGGTCTCTAGCCGCGGATGACCTTACGCGGCAGACGGGACAGTTGGAGATGAAGGTTTCACCTCTGGATACTTTTTTTAGAGCTACCAATCTTTGTAGAATGTTATGAGGAACAGTGTTGACGGACCACAGATGAAGTGATCCTAGCAGAACAGCCTTTTGCATCCGGTTTGCGATGGAATGAGCCCGACGCTGGCAAGCCGGAATCTTGTTGAGTTGGCTAAGAAAAGATGCTTTCATACCTCCCAGACAGCCGATTATGAGAACTACATACTTTTTTTTCCAAACTTGTTCTCGGGTTAAGAAGAACCCGGTTTTCCATCATAGCCACGGACTAAGTCAAGTGACTGATGAGATGATGATGTAATTAGTTAATTTAATACGATGTATGAACTCATTTGCGATGATGTTGTAGGTACAAAATTAGGAGCATGGTGTAGTTTGCAGTTCTTCTTTTATCACTGTTATGCTTACACAGTGGCCGTGAGGGTTGGAGGTGACAACAGTCGCCTCTGGATGCGTTATTATTATTATTATTATTGTTATTATACCATTAAGCCGTTTCCCTTTCGGGGTAGGCGTGAATTGCTCAGTTGGAAAATAGTAGTATGTGGATGGGTATAGAGGTATAGGGTAGATAGGTATATAGGTGTAATGTATAGATATTTTAGATTGATCTAGAGCGCTCGCGTTATTTATTTAAACAACACGTTCATTCCGCAACACTGCTCCGACCCAGGTTGCTGATCAATCTCTCTAGCGATCACCCCACGTGGAAAGCCTCACAAAATTGTTATGTGTGGTTCCCCACTTGGGCCCATTAGTATCCAAGGTCTTTGTTTCAGGCGTCATTCACTCTACTCACATTCTTTTTATAAACTATCTGTCGCCAAACTTTTCTGTCCTGGCATACTTCACTAGCTTCCTCCAGCTCCATGCGTTTTTTTATGCAAGTTCTCCTGATTTTATGGCTTCTTATGTTATATTTGCTTAATAGTAATTCTTTGTGACTTATATACTTCAGTAAATTCAAATTTCAAGGAAAAACTAAATTTATAGTTTACGTTCAGAAATTTATAATTGCTATTAATTTACTTTGAACCTAGGGTCTGATATCCACGTATTATCATTTGAATATTCCTAATTAGTAACTGTACTCTGCCTAATTTATTTGACGTCTGCAGGCGCAACCCCTGACGTTGACCTCGACTTCGACAAAAAATTCAGTTCGCGGGACTCATTTTGTAAAAGCCACGAATTGTATTCGTGCTATCTATTTGCCACAATTTAAATTTGTTTAGGATTACCAAGCCCACAAAACTTTAAAATCAAGGCATAAACCCATTAATACCATAGATATGTACTCGATGTAAATTAATAGAAAAGAACACATAAAAAATAAGAAAAAACATGTTTCAGATATATAGACTCTTCGCAACCACATGAAGTCACACCTACTTATAATTCATTTAAAAATATTTGGATTACAACTTTCCCTTTTACTTTTTAAAGTCTCTTACCTCTGCAAATATACACTCTCCATTTTCTTCCTATAAAACACTAATAATGGATTTTTTTATTCAACTTATAAAAAATGTATTCGCAATTAGATCTTATCAATTATTTTACTAATTCTAATAAAATAGCAACTTACTAGATATAAAATTACAAAACCATATGAAGAATAGAAAGATGGTTAGAAATAAGGAAAAAAGAACAGTTGAATGCGCAAATTGAGTTTGAAGAATTAGCAAGTAGTGTCATGAAAATGAAAAAAGGAAATGCGCCTGGAGAGGACGGATTAGGAATAGAGTTTTTGCAGAGACTTCCGCGAAAGGGGGCAGAGGAGTTTCACAAGATAATTAGTGGAATGTGGGACAAAGGGATAATAGGAAAGGACTGGGAAAAAGCAAGAATAGTTCCGATCTTTTGGGATGGAGAAGAAGACGACACTGGCAACTATACAGGGATTGCCCTGCTAGACGTTGGATATAAATGCTTAGCGTCAATAATGCACAAGCGATGAAGAACGTGGATAGGAAAGGAAGGCTTCCATAGTGAAAGTCAAGCTAATTTTAGGGGAAAAGGGGCCGATAGGGATCATATTTTCACACCAGACTCTTTAGGAGGTAACCAATTAAAGAAGGAAAGAGGGAAATCGTGCGTAGCATTTGTGGATTTCTAAAAAGCATTCGATACTTTAGATGAAAGATTAATGATGGAGAAATTGATGAAAATAAGGGTGGATGGGAATATGTACAAAATGATAGAAAACTATAAACAGTAAAACGACTAATGAACTTATGATGGAGGTACGGATTTTAAAAAGTTTTAAAACTCAAAGAGGTGTGAGACAAGGCTGCCCTTTAGGCCTTATGCTATTTAACGTCTTGGCGGAGGATATGGAGAATGAATGGCAAAGAAAGAAGCAGGGGGTACGGTGATAGGACAGCAGAAAGTTTTTGAATTAAAATTCACGGATGACTTAGCTGTGGTAGCCGATTTTCCAGAAGGCCTAAAAAGCATGCACAAATCCCTAGAAAAGTACGTTAAAAAGAACCGATTAGAAATAAATTTTGCAAAAACCAAAATTATAATACTCATAGAAGGAGGTAAAAGGGCGAAAGGGGAAGAATAGTGTATCAGTAGGATGACGATTGAAGTAGTAGTAGTGTTCAAATACTTGGGGTTTTTGGCTTTTGTCTTTCAGCAACTGTAATAAACATTTGGATATTATAAACGGGAAAGCCTAGAAGGCTATTAACGCAGCGTGATAATAACAAAAATATCTAGAATTTTTGAAAGCACATTATTTAAACAAACATAAACTAAAAAAAAATCAAATTGAGCAACAAAATTGCACAAGAAGGCTTAAAAAGAAGTTGGTTCTTTAAAAAACTGTTTTTTAAAAACAAATACTCAAGAAATCCATTTGTGCAAAAATAATTGCATAAAAATAGTTAAAATAAGAGAAATATGTTTTCAAATAACATTGTAAAATGGCTCATTAGAGACAGATATATTAAAATTGAAGAAAGAAGGAGAAAAAAGAAAGAGGCATCCAAACCACCTCTGTCTCTCTCATTTCTTTATTATTTATCCGTCTTTTTTATACAACCAGGATCCAACATGTTCATAGGCCTTTTAGGCGTCCTCTCCCGGTCAAGTTTAATAGGAAACTAATAGGGAATATTTGTATGTAATGCTTAATATTAATTAAAAGCAGGATTGAATTTGAAGTTAATTATTAAGGAATTATTAACATTTTTATCTTTAATATTTCTAAAAAATAACTTTACCTTTAAAAACATTAAACTTTAATTAACATCTCAATCCAACAATCTTGAGAGTTTATTTGACTGTTAATTGGTTTGAAATTTCTGATGGAATAAAAATCAAGAGAGCTTCAATTTAAAAATGGTAACAAATTATCTTTTACATTTTTTTTTTATTAAATCCAGTAAAATATGTAAATTCTGTGTTTAAAAATTATTCTTAATCACATTGAACAACATTTTTTTTTTCTTCTGAATATATTCACTGATTTTAAAAGACGACTTTTTATCAAGGACTCTTACTCTTACCTTAAGACACTCTGATTCGTGCTTTGAGCCTCCGGCTCATACTGGAAGTTCCACACTCGTCGGTAATCGTCTATTTTGCTAAAGCGGCTAAAATATACTGTCGATATTATAAATAGAAAATTCATATTAAGTTTGTAATTTGACGTAACTATACAATCAGAATAAATGAACATTATATTTTTCTTGAAAAGTAATCCTGCTGAAACTATCATCAAAATATATATACGTTCAATATCTCATCGACCCTCCACAATTTATATTTATTGAAGGACATAAGCAATAATTATATAAAATAGCCTCTTGAAGTAGTCCTTCGTCGATCAAGGAAGGAACTGCTCGTATACTTAAATACTCTTCCTCTGACAATGTTCGGTATTTCCGTAGATTCTTATTACGGCAGAGGATAGTGTTTTGTTTTGTCCAGGATATAGGTGGACATCATGATGACAGTATAGAACATAAACGTGAGCTCCCGAGGGAGTTACGGAACATAAAATCCTGCGTCTCCCTTCTACATGGTGGCGTCGAGATGTCGGGACTCGGGAGTTCCCTGAGCGTTTCTATATAACCGTAGCAATCCTACGAAGCCCTATAGCCTTTGCTCGTCATTGCTGACAGTTGACCCTCCCTTCGCGTCGAATTTGTCCTTTGATCAAGAAACCAGATTGCTGTGAGTTCCCTTTCTCCGTAGTTCTTACTTTCATCGAGAACAAGTGACACCCTCCTACTCAATAAAAGCAAGAAGATTCTTCGGTGAGATTATTTCTTCGAAAAAGTCATGATCTTGTTGCTCAGGTGCCTTAAGGATGCTTGTGGATAGCTCCTACTTTGTGAGTTTATAAAGGTGTACTGAATGGGAGACAAGAGAAAGATGAGTTTAGGATCTTCTAATTTTTCTAAAGGCAGATTTGTCAAGTGTATTTCTTTTCTTTGCAGACGGTTATTGTTGGCGTTGCCTCAAAACTACTTTTAACTTATATTTTGAGTATTTAATAGCATCGCTTTATTTGTAAATATCATGCAGGAAGACCAAAGATATATGATATATTATCTTTATTAATCGCCTTCTAATGGCGAGTATAATGAGTTAGTGTTAGATTCGCATAGCCAGATTTATTTTGCATACTTTTAATAATTTATAATTCTTGGGATGAAAGAAGAAGTGAAGAGTAATTCTGACACGCATAAGTCATTCTTTACAGTAAAACGGTGGGTTTAATTTTTGTTGCATATTATTTGATGCCCATCTGACATTTTATCAAAATAAAAACTTTATTTTCAAAATCAAAATACTTCACTTTTAAAACTGTAACTTTAACGTAGCAGAATTGCAATTCTGAGGTGTCAGATATATGATGCACCGTCATTCAGGAGTCTCAGCTTGAAGATTAAACTGAGCTAAATTTCCAGCGTATATTTTTCAACTAAACTTGGAAGTTTTGAAATTTTCTATTTTATACTCATGAGGCAATTTAATTATTTGCATTAGGAGTCAACATTTACATTAAGTTAATTTGTTACAACAAATGTATCTACCTGCAGCGCAACAGTTAAGAAATTAAAAAAAAATATTGAGACGAATATCTTGTTTCGCTCTTTTGTAGTGAAATAAAACGATACAGAAGGCGATAAATTTCTTATTTTGTATCGTATTACCTTATGCTTTTTCTCGCCCGCATTGACCTCGATTTCAACAAAAGGTCCCACAATTTCACGCCCCGTTCTTTCTCGAACTGTCAACCGCTAATGGAATCTCTGATAGCCTGTCCTGCTATCCAAATACTTTTGAATACGGATTATTTCCAAAGGTTTGAGTATGCATAAAGAGTATCTGTTGAAAAAGATGCATTGAATTCATAGAAGGAAGACCAAAAAATCTCAACCAAGATCGGAAACTGAGCTTGATGCGCCACATGCTTATTTAGACATGTTATTCTACCAGCTTAGATACAGCTCCGTCGCATAATCTTGAGAGCGGATAGCATCTCCTTCATGCCGTTAACTTAAAAATGCTCCACACACACACACAAACACAGAATAATTTTGATAAAGCTCATGACCGCATTAACTTTTCAATGACGGACTGAAGAATCATTTTTAAGTCTCGAGGACAAACACGACGGTATTTCATCTGTCTGTGACAGATGTGTGGAGTGTGTACTTTTACATAAATATTTGAAGCATGCTAGGATTAGAGTTTTGGGCCACATTAGAAGGGTAATTTAAATGTGAGGAAATGCAGTAATTTTTTTCGGCAATGGTTGGAGATTAGGTATCAAGCTTTTAAAGCAATCGTTTTTGAAAAGCCTAATAGGTAGACAGTCAGGATATACAGGAGTTAGTAATATTAAGTTTCGAGGTGAATGCTAACCTAGCGTGCATAATGGCAGCGTTTATGACGAACCCTTCATAATCTGCTTTGATTTTTCTGACTCAGTGCTCAGTTCTACCAACCTTATGTTCACCAATATACCCCCC
>CAKNWW010201109.1:0-19926 GCA_932074435.1 Andricus kollari
TAGGAGTTGTGAAGAAAATTTTCTCGTCTCTCTGTAGCTTAATTGGTTAGAGCATTCGGACCGGAAATCTGAAAGATCTTGTTACGAACCAGCTTCTGTAATTAATTAATTAATCTTTGAGTTTAAATTTGGGGATGACATTGGTAGAGTGCCAACAGAATTCGCTGGTAAGTCGGAGGTACGACAGACCAAGCTAACAGAGTTAGCCTGTTTATTTTATAATTTTAGTGGGTCCGTGAACTTCCTCCTAGAAGTTCCTCACTTATTAAACATTATTGGTGGAATAGAGACAGGGTATCGATAAAAATGACTAATGTAGATGCATTTTTGTAATTATCTAGCTTTATTTAAAATTTAAGAATGATTTTAGTTTAAACGGAAAAGGGGCCGAAGTAACGAGCGAGGGAGAGCGAGAGAGAGAGAGAGCAATTAATCCCTTCCCAAAAACAATTAATGTTTACCGACCTTGTTGGACGAATCCTTCCGGATTCCCTGGATCCGTCTCGCGTCTTCACGCACCACACACGTCACACTCGCGTGCCGCCCGAACGTTTAACACTTTTGAACTAATAATTTAATTTACTTCCTAATTGAAATTATTTTTGTGTAGTGTTGTCATTGGCTTCCCCCTGCCGTTGTGGTCTCAGTAGGGGAGACCAGCACACACCAAGTCTTCTGATTTTCCAGTCCTTTGTATTCACTTAGTTCGCGAATTCACTTTTCCCCGGTCTAGTGCGTACTTGAATTTTTAATATTCGGACGGCAATCGCGAAGTGACGCGAGGGTAAAAGACGAAACGGAGCATGGAACCCGGGGGTTCCGATCGCGTACCTGACTTCTGAAGTCGGTGGAAAGTCGGTGTTGAATGCTAAAGTTTCCGGAACGCGATTTACCTCGTCCATCAAAGTATGTATGATTTTGGTAGGTTTTTTTAGCTGAGTTGGCACCTCGAGCGTGAGACCTCCGTCCTGGCCGGATGCACTCCGCGTGACCACTAATTGCTGATTTAGGAAAATTGTTGCAATTAAGACATTTAGAAGGCACACGTGCACTGTTGCTATGCATGTACCTCACTTAACTTATTAATTTAAAATTCTGAATCAAAATCCTATACCTAATCAAGAGTATAGGTCTTTTTAGATTTAAATGTTTATTATTGCAAATTCTGTTTATAATGATTTTTAAGCAGAATGAAACCCATATTATTAATTTAATGATTTTGATTTCACCCTTGCAAATGAAAATTTAAATATTTTTATGTAATCCACTCTCACTCAATCTATTATCTTTGTGATCAATTAATGTTCAATTTATTTATTGATTATTTCTAATCAATGAATAAATAAAGTTGTTGCCGTTATTGTTCGGTTAAAATTTACTTTATTCAATACTCTGAACCATCTAGCTTCCTATTCTAAATACAATCTAGATTCGACTAATTGATCCAAATATTCGATATCCATTTTACGCTATCGTTAAGCCTGAAGATTGTTATTATAATTTATTAATCATTTTTGAGCTTGTTTAGTTTTTAATTTCGTAAGAGGGATAGTTCGTTGAAAGTTAAGAAAATAATCTATATAAATTTTTGGTTTTAATAACAATTACATTTGTTATTTAACTTTTAGTGGTAGCACGGATCGCTACGAGTATCCGGAGAATATGATTAGGAGGTTCACGCTCGACGTGTTTCTCTTCCCAGCAAGTGTGGGTGGTGTTGATGATAGTCGGTGTTCCCGTACGCTTTGTAGTGTCTTTGACTCTTCTCTCTAATTCTCACTCAATCGGTACACGGTCCAGTGGTTGCTTGATAATATAGATACATGCTGTAAGCTAAAACGGAGAGGCAATCTACACGGACACAAGATGGATTATTTATATCGCGCATAGGCACCGCTGATCTCGCTTCTGTTAATAGGTGAAACCCTTTATCAGCGATGTCTACCGCAACAAACCCGCCCTGGAATGTAAACTATCGTCCCCGATTGTTATCAGTGTCCGGGGAGACCGCCTCGTCGTCAGCTTACTATTTGACTTAGCCTAATACTAAAATTTATCAATGCATCAGACAAGCGCATTGTTTTCCCCTTAGTGTCCCATAATATAGTTCAAAGTTCATTTCTTCTTACAATAGAGAAAATAACCATTCAGCATAACCCATTTCATTCCACTAACCACTGGCACATTTTGACTGGGAATTCGTTCCCTTTTTCACAGCACATAACACTCCACTGGCGTAGACGATTTGTTGGTTCCCTCCAGAGGCTTGTTGAAATACGGACGTGTTACGAAATCTCGGTGTGGTGGGGTCATGGGTTCTAACTTATGCTGGTTGAAGAGCCTGCACTGGTAATTGAATTCGTGGCGCAGGAACAGGGTTACTATCCGAAGAAAAATTCTCCCGTCTCTCTCTCAAGGGTGGTTGAGATTCCATTTGTTCATCCAGTGACGAAGGTACCGAGAGATGTATTTGGGGTGATGACACCACATGTCTTGTTGATCCAGGTGTGTCGTTTGATGTTCGTTTTCGCTGTATACAAGTCCAGCATATAACCCCCATAGTCAGCAGTTTAGAATGACCAAGATACAACAGGAACAGTGAAGCCAGCAATCCTATACCCGCATAGGATCCATGTATTAAGGTTGACTGGGTTGCCTGCGTTTGCCGTTGTGAGCTAAACTCATATAATTTTTGCTCTAATTGATCTAATGTCTTCTCGCCCTCTTGGTATATGGGGTCATTTTCATTCACTAACGATGTTTCTACTGCAGAGTGAGTGTTGGGTCCTATAGATTCGAATTGGAGTAATTTATTAGATAATTTGGTCAAGTCCAAATGAACAGTGGGTTCGTAGATGTTGATGGTTGTCCCAGCAATGGGTTCCAATCCGGGCAAGGTTACCAATGCTGTCCTTAGAGTGCACACGGGTGAAAGTCGGACCAATCCCACTCCATGTAACCTCATTCTCACGCTGGCTATTTCAAAGCAACGTATTTCTGCGTCCAATTGACTCATGGTAGAATAAATCCAACAGAGGGCAAAGTCCAGGATGTCCTTGCAGTTTCGACGATCTTCTCTGGTTAGTAGCATATAGGTGTGTCTGTTTTCCTCTAGGGCTATATGCGTGAATGGTGATCGAATATATGCTGTGCCGGTGCCGTTTCCCAAAATAAGCTGATGAACGGGTAAAGCATGTAATTCGTAGAGAGTGTATTCCGTCTTATCTATCAATGGAATGTCTATTATAATTTGAGGAGTACCATTTCCGGAGAAGATGGTGATAGTAGCCAATTGAGCCAACTCGTATACACTGATATGCGGGCCTGACGCTGGGAAGGATACCTTGGGAGCATGGTCCTGAATGTCCCGAAATATGGGCTCCATGTTGTGAAGTGAGAAGGGACGGATGTAGTTTTCCTTCCCGTGCTTTGTGTATCGCATCCAACAGTTGGTGGGCCGAATGCAGATAACCGTCTATTCCTTGTTCGATGGAATGGAGATTTTGAGTTAGTGCTTGATCATAAGTGATTCGATCAGCAGATGTGGCTATTTGGTTCACCTGAGATATCGTTGATAACAGCTTTAATTTTAGCCAATTTTGTTGAGCCTCTAGTTTCGTCGTGAGTTGATGTTCGTGCTCAAGTTGAGACCGCACTAAGTGGGTCTGTTGTCTCACTAAATGTGAGAGGTTACCTTGAGCCTGGTTGAGATCGTTGATCTTAGAGTTCATAATGTGGCCATCAAACTCCTGTTGAATGATGTCCTTCAACCGAGCGGCTGCGTCTAATTTAGGCTGGAGATTGTAATTGTTAATGGTACGGTTGCATTCCTCTTCCAGCATAGGTCGACAATATCTGGGTAATGTCTTGACCTTAGTTTGGTAGTGGTCCAAGAAACTGTAGATCTTCCTAACATGTAGGAAAGTGTTAATGCGCCAGTTACTAGCCCTCATCCGCACCTTCCCTTGATATTCGTAGTATATTTCCGTGCTCGCCTGGAACTGAAGATGCTCGTAGGTACTCTCTGCTATCGTAGAACTGATCCATGAGATGGCGAGGACCAGCGAAGTCAGCTGACGACCGTGCATGTACATTGTTACTGTTCGCGCTAGGCAGCAACGAGACTGACCGAACAAATCTGTTAAAGTGAATTAGGAGTCAATGCTTGAAAGACGACGAAACATAAACGTCTATACCCACACAGCCATACATACATATGTATACACATACACTCATACACATGCATAACCGGCTATAACGGGATAACGCGCTTAACAGTGAGCAACCAAGAGCTTGTCCACGTGCTTTGTGAATCTTGTACCATCGTCGTTTTCGAGAATTACATTATGATTCTCAGTAAAGCCCACGATGGTATAAGTCCCAGGGGCTCGCTTGTCGAACTTATTCTCGCATATGTCCTTGAAAACAATCACTCGGTCTCCGATCTTGGCATTCGGAGGTCTGGATTTCTGATCGTAGCTTAATTTAGAGCGCTCTTTTGCCGAGATAATATTTCGTGCTGCTATCTTTTGAATTTCCGTCAAACGGACTATCAGGTCTCGAAGATCCACAGGTTTCCAATTTTTCTGCAGGAGGGAACGAACTGGGCATTCGCGCGACATGTCCGTAGAGTAATTCAAACGGGGTGAAATTTGTTGATTCATGGACAGAGGTATTGTATGCAAACATTGCGAAAGGCAACAGCCGGTCCCAGTCGTCGTAGTCATTGGCATAATGTTTTACATAATCTGTCAAGACTACGTGACTGCGTTCTAGTGAGCCGTTAGTCTGGGGCGATAGCCCAAGGTGGTTAATTGCTTAACCCCGAATATCTTCCCTAACTTTCGCATAAGTTTACTGATAAAGCTTCCCCCGCGGTCCGTGAGGATGCAGCGGGGAGCTCCATATTGTGCAAACAGATTCTTGGCCACGGCATGAGCCACAGTGTTCGTTTTTAAGTCTGGGATCGGTACTGCGATGCACAGCTTGGAAAAATTGTCCTGCATGGTGAGAATGTGTCTATTACCATGAGGTGTAGTCGCTAGTTTGCCAACGGTGTCAAGAGAGACCCTATCGAATACTCCTAGAGGGGTGTCCGTAATAATCATGGGCTCGCGTTTACGGTCCCGTATTAGTTTGTTTTCGAGACAACTATTACACTCTCGAATATAATTAGTCACATCTTATCACATGCCCGGCCACATATATCGCTCTCGGAGACGCCGGTATGTTTTAGTTACCCCTTTGTGCCCACTCAGAAGATTGTCGTGGTATTCAGAAATTAGTTGCCGCCGAGAATCCTCTAGTGGGACCTCTACTTTTCCATGACATATCGTTATGGTGGGTGGACCATCCCGAAATACATCGGCTAGCAATTCAGCTAACTTGTTTTGTGGTACGTTACCTAACAAGTCGCTTGAACTGGCCATACGACATGTTCCGCACTGGTCTCAGGTTAATGCGGCTTTCAGGTTTTTAAGGCCTTGTTTAACGACGCCCCAATCCACATCATCAAAATGCATTTTCTGGATAACAATCGAGTAAGTCTTATACTTACCAGATGGAGTTACCAATACTTGTCCTTTCCGAGGTCGCTTTCCCCATAAATCTTGAGGGTTCACGCGATCAATGGCAACCAGTAGCTTTAAGATTGGAGTCGTTGGTTCGCAATCTTCTGCAATGAAGTGAGCGTAATGATCTCGCACATACGTTAATGGCTCAGTCCACTGATGAAGAAAGCAAGAAGATGGCGATCCAGCTACATCGAGCCCGTGAGTGACCGGCATTTTAGGTTCTTTCGGTCCCTCCTCTGAGGAGCGGTTGGGTCGATCGATGTGAGGTATTTGTATTTGTAAGGGTGCTCCAATTGGAGTTGACCTTGGAGCTACATTAAAGGAATTAGCTGTTGATATTATTTCGTCTTAAGCAGGCATGTCCCTAAGATTCCTTTTAGGCAGATATTTTCTTGTCCTCTCCAGGGGGTTGACAGTTTGTTCCTCTTCCGCCGCTGGAGTCAAGGCCATTAGCGGAGTCTGAAATAGGGACCGCCTGGGTGGTGGTTGCCCAATGATGGGAGAGTCCACCATCTCTGGTGTATCCATAAAGCGTACTGTACTCTTTCGATGTCCCTTCTCCGGTTCGGAGGGTACCCGATCCCTTAGCTCTTCTGAGGGCTCTGATATGGGATCCTCTTGCTCAGCTCTGTTGCGTTGCTGAAGCTGATTCCGGAATGATTCCCAAAATTTAGTTACCCGTTCAGGCAAAGGATCATTCAGTCCTGTACAAGGATCCATGCTTTCCAAATGGAGTAACAGGTCTTGATCTTGTTTTCCTTCAGACCCTGCCGTGATTTCGATTTGGGTCGCATCAGGACTAGCAGGTTGATTCAACCCTTCTTGGTCCCAAAAGTATGACTGATCGAAGTCAGCTATGGACTTCTGTAATTCTGCTCCAAAGGTAGCCCTGCGAGAGACGTCCTTGGTTTGCTCGTCATGGTCCTCGACGTCGTTGCTGTCGCTGTGCTCACTGCTGGTGCCGTTTGGGCTAACATCAACGATGCCTCCGAGGGATTTTTCGGTAAATTCTTCCTCTTGGTTCCTTTGAAAAGTGCTAGTTTCAGGCACACTGGAGGTTCCATCCGTCCGCGTAATTCCAGCGCGTGCTAGCTCGTCAGCTGCTTCGTTACCTACTACCCCGTGGTGGCTTGCTACATGATAACAGGCTTTCCCTCTGCCGTTTTCCAACCGTTGATCTCCCACGTGGGCATCCACTTGGTACAACTATCTATGAGGAACTTCGAATCGGTGAAGATGCTCAGCTTGGTTATTCCGTTTTCAAGCACTTTTTGGGTAGCGGCGGTTGCAGCTTGGATTTCCGCAGAGTTATTTGTTTGACGACCCTGTGCTGGTTTTGATAGGTTCCAAGGGTGGTCCTGACCAAACCAGACTCCCACGCCCCCCTTCGGCTCTCCGTTTTCGTCATGAGCACATGCGCTGTCTATGTACACCTCAGTTGGCTTATTGCACAGACCAGGAAGATATGGGTTGGGTAGGCGAGGCGGGGCACTTTTTGGTGCTACCTTTTCAGCAGGGTGTACTAGCGTAGGTTCGATGCTAGGGAGGAAGCTATTATCCTTTCTGTACACTGGTGGATGAGAATCATCGCTGTCCTCTGAGGATGCATCATCAGAAGATGAATTCTCATGGTTGGATGCAGTCTTTGTAGATCCTCCCATCATACGCGGTCGCAACCGAAGTCGGCTGGCGATGCTGCTTTGATCCAGCATTGGATCCTTATAATGTGACAGTGGCTTATATGTTTCGTCGGAGTCTACGAATCCCGAGGTCCCTAGTATGCACGCTAGTATGAATTCGCGCCCATAGAGATATGGTCTAAAATTTAATACTGCGTAAGTAACCGCAAGACACTCCTTTTCAGTTATGTCGTATCGCTGTTCAATACTTGTTACTATTTTAGTGTAATAGGCAACTGGCATGTCTACCTTCTCTATCTCTTGAGTGAGCACGGCACCCACGGCATACTCGGAAGCATCCGTAGTCAATTTAAACTTTTTCGTGTAATCCGGGTATATCAGTATCGGTTCTTGGCAAAGGTAGTCACGTAGTCTAACGAAACTTTCTTCTTGTTCCAATGTCCAGACAAACTTGGATTCTTTTTTAGTAGATCTGCTAAGGGTTTGGCCAATTTAGCATAGTTCTCTATGAATCGCCGATAGTACACTGATAAGCCAAGAAACTGCCTTACGGCCCGGACCGTTTTTGGCCTAGGGAACTCCTTAATCGTTGAGATTTTTGCTGGGTTGGGCTTCACACCATTGCGTCCAATAATTTGTCCCAGATAGGCAACCTCAGGATACAAAAAAGCGCACTTGTCCGGTTGAAGCCTTGAGTTGGCATCTCGAAGCCGCTGGAACAGTCTTCGAGCCTTCTTGTCATGCTCTTCTAATGTTTCAGAATAGATGACAATATCATCGAGATAAACGAATGCTTCTGATCCCAACATTCCTTTTACGACAAAGTCCATTAATCGTTGAAATGTTGCGGGACCATTCTTTATCCCCATGGGCATCCGGTTATATTCAAAATGCCCTCTCGCTATCGAGAACGCAGTTTTGGCCCTCTGGTCTAAGATGTCGGTAATATTGGGTAGAGGATACGCATCACCTATAACTTGCTCATTTAATGCGCGGTAATCGATGACCACATGGGTTTTTTCGTTCTGCTGACGCATCCAATTTTTTTGGAATGATCATGATAGGTGAGCTGTATGGGGATTTAGATGGTCCAATTACCCCACTCTTCAGTTGTTTGTCAATCTGTGTGTTTATCTGCTTTTGAGTGTCCGGCGCATGGCGGAACTGTTTTCTTGTGATTACAACATCACTAACGGTAGGGATCCTATACTGCACCCTATTCGTTACGGTAAGCTTTTCGCCATTGATGTGGAATATATCCGAAAAGTCCTTAGCCCATCCCAACACCAATTCCTTATCAGGGTCGTTAAGATGGCCCAAGTGAAGGCTCTTGATCACCTTCTCCAATCGAGAAGTCGGATTGTGTCCTTCCTTGGTATTATCATAGCTCTCTAGATCAAACTCTTGGGAATTTGTACCCGGAAACTCACAGTACTCAAATGGAATAAGTTTCTGAGGTGGTAATTCCAACTCAACATCTTCGTCTGTAGTGTTGTATGCATACCAATAGCTTACACCATCATGGTTCCTAACCACCCCATCGCTAATGCACACACCATCGAGGGTGTCGATTCGCGGCAAATATCCTTCTAACAGCTCCATGTTTTTAACCTTGATAGCGACAGGCTGCTTTATGCGTGACTGCAATTTCAACGTACGAGCGTATGGCTTAATCTCCGGCTTCAGATTTCTTCGCGCTTGTCTGGATTTAGAATCGACGAAGGGTATTGGGGTGATAGGATCCGATATTATGACAAGGGTATTGTGCCGGAAAGAAACTTGAGCCTACTCCTGACGTAAGTAAGCACGCCAAATTCTGCCTTCGGCTGATAGGGTGAAGTTGTTGGGAACAACATGGAACTCAACTCGACTATTGAGCAGTTGCACCCACACCGATCCGTATGTCTCTACAACATCCAATGTTACACCAGATACCAGGATGGGATCATCGCCTACAACTAAATCGCCTTGCAGCGCCTCAAGCTTGATCAAGTTTACATCGGCCCCCGGATCTACTAAGAATGTAGCCTTTCCGCCACGAAACTCGGGTGAAGATAATCGTACTACAGGGGAGTCTTTTCGTTGACATCCACTTCGGAGGATTCGCTGGGGTGTTCCAAGAACTGAACTATTTTGGGACGCTCCTTGAGAACAGGACTCGCTGTGACACCGGTCTTGCTGCAGCAGGAGGTGCAGTTGTTGTCCATGATGTATGGCTAGCTCTACCAGATAATGGAGGAGGGTATTGCATAGGGTAGGGGTACCCATAACCAGGCGGATACAAAGGTGGATAAGTGTATGGCGTTGCATATAAGTTTTGATACATGGGGAGTGTAGGGAAAGGTGGATAAGGTAGAGGTGGGTAGGGAATGGTAGAGTTCGGCAGGACGGTTCGCCCGAAAGGCTGTTCTTGGCGCTTGACCTTTCCAACACCCTCCATTAGTTTTGTATAGGGGCTAGGTGATCGTGCCCTTTCAGGGTGTTGCTCTTGTTTTGAGATATGATAGGCCGATACCGATGTCGCCTTCGTTTTTTCTTCATGCCTTTGCCGTTCCTCTACGTGCAATGCGCGTTCGTAAGCTTCGTGTATGTCCTTTGGATTCCTGGTGTCCACGAATGCTGACATATCCCCAGGTAATCCACGAACAAAGGCATCCGTAGCACAATCGATGAGGGGCTTCATCATCATAGACGTATTGTTGTCGGCACCCGAATACTTTTCTTCTAATGAATGCTTCGCTCCACTGATAAGCCCTAAAGTCCTATCGTAATAGTCGCTTACACTCTCGTTTTGAAGCATGCGCAGGTTGACGATTGCCTCAAAGTACCACTGGTACTTCTTAGTGGGAGCGAAACGTTTCTTAAGATGTTTGGTGAGTTTCTTAAGCGTTGAAAATTGCTTATCGCGAACACTCTCTCGCGCAATGCCCTTAAGTTTGCACAGGACAATTTTTATAAAAGACGATTCAGTTTCTTCTGTGACGTAGACCGATCCGTTCTCTATATCCTGTAGGAACTCCTTTAAGGGGAGGACCTTCCCATCGAAATTTGATATGTGGAACGTGCTTTGTTGAAGGGTCATACCCTCTAAAGCGGTGGCCATCGCGGCACTCATATCCATCATGTTGGCTCGTGTTGAGTTATCGGTGCGAGTGAGATTGTTCCCGGTCTCCTCCGCGGGCATGTACCAGGTTTATAATTTACGTTATTTATATGCCTAAGATTGGGGTCATTTGGGTCCACAAAGGAGTCCAATTTTGGCTCGTTGCAGAATTGAGGTTCGTGAAGACCGGGCATTTCTTGAAGCTGAGATTTTTGAATTTTCTAAGTTTAGAATCTACAGTGTATTTGATTCTATTTTATTTATTTTAATCGTTGGGGTATCATACTTCAGAGAATGGCTTACAATATTAAGAACTGAGAACAAGTTTACCCTGGTAGGTTTTTAATGAGTTCTATGAAGCAAACGTGACCGAATTACACAAGTTGGATTAAGTTGCGGCATAACTTGGAAAGTTTCCCTCACTACCCGATTTACAAGAAGGGACACCCTGGGGACCAGAATAGGGGGACCTACGGGGTTATCGATACCCGCTATTCTAGGTCGTACCGAGATGGTTTTCTTTACTCCAAGATCCTTGAAGAGAAAGTAGTTTGTAACTAAAAATTCTTCATCGATATAACTTTCGACAGCCGTCACTTCTACGTCGGCTGGCGACTGTATAAAGATCAACCTTTGTCTTGGACGATTCATTTATGGATTTTTGAAGTACTGATGATTAGATATTTAAGCACTAGGAGCTATTAAAGAATTTAGGGTTGGTGGACCACAGAAGCGCTGAGAATTCTGACCATCGAATATTTTCCTTTTCTTTTAATCTGACCTTATCCCAAATTGACTTGGTTCAAGCCAAACGGAATCTTTTCCAACTTGTCTAAATACAAGAGTTTTCTTTTGTCTTCACGTTTATTTTGTTATTTTTAATATTGGAATCCCGATATGGATCAACCGCTGTTCTTTGAAAAACGTGGACATTTTGAAACCTCTGTAAGCTAATTCCTATCTTCCAGACCATGATATAGAACTTATAAAGCTAGTTGAATTCGAACAACAGTGGATTCACCGCCCCGGAATTGTAAGCGATTATTACTTAATCGAGAGCAATTGCTTGCAAGGTAAACTCAATACATGATATCATATAAGATACAATAATAATAATGTAATAACAATAATATATCATTTTTCTGTTCTGGTCAAGCTCTGGTTTAGTTCGCTCGTAGAGCATTCAACTTATTCTTCCATCAAGAATACACCCAACAAGTTAATGCAATTCCCGAATACTTTTCTTCTAATGAATGCTTATAACCCCACTCTCTCTATCTCTCCATCCCGCCACCCTAATGATACCGAATGGAAGAAACAGAAAATAAGATGACCAAGTAAGGAATTATCACTCCATACACGCTTTAAAAATTTCGTCTTCCATGTCATAAATTTGCGACTCGGGCTCATAGGCGTCTGTGTCACAATCACTATTGCCTTCGGAAGCGAGAGTTACAATCTCGATCTGAGTTTTCTGTTGATCTTGAATGGGGATATTCTCGCTTGTTGTAGGGGTTTCGATTTTGTCCACCCGTTGTTGGGCTTTATTTAGAAGAGTGTTAAACAAACTGTGAAATTCTTGGGAGGATTCAATCTCGGTAAATATGTCTTCCTGCCTTACCGGTGGCGGATCCACGAATCGGATGTTAACTGGAACTTTTATGGTTTCTCCTGAGGGTTGAACTACCGTTTCGAGCTCGTGCACAATGATCTTGTTTTCAAGGATACCTCGAATTGCCGACTCTATTTTACCCTTAAGCTGTCGTGATCGCTATCGCCTTCCACCCCTAGGTTTTGGCTTCCGTTTCTGAATCACGTCAGACATGAACGCGGTGTAGGGCAGTGACATCTTAGGCAATCGGCCACGGCTATTTCTCTTGAATAATGTTAGGCTTTCAAGCTTTTTCCTACCTTCTATTTTCGGAAATAATTAAAGGGAAACCAATCACACGCTGTCCAGTTACGATTGCAGAGTGACCCTTGGGAGAGGTTTCAGCTGGCCAGTTAGGCTTGCTTAATCTCTCTGCATTTGCATTTAATTAGTTCAGATTTAGTTTACCACCATCACAGAATTGGTTCAAATTGTATTTATTAACATTAATAAAACTCAAAACAAATCTATTAATGTCATGGAATCTGAACTGTAAGATAATAACAGCTCAAAACGCTCCTTCTACTATCCGTTGTAATAACTTGTATTAGAAAGTCACATAGAGTGCGGATAATTGGACGCCGTTCAACCGCTGGCCAGTTAGGCTTGCAAATTGACCCTTGGAGAGGATGTCGACTGGCCAGTTAGGCTTGTCTAACCCCCTTGCATATCCAATTAAACATTCCCTGAGAAACGATCCAATCAAGTTATATTCTAACTTCCTATTTTCAGAAATAATTAAAGGGAAACCGATCACACGCTGGCCAGTTAGGCTTGCAGAGTGACCCTTGGGAGAGGGTTCAGCTGGCCAGTTAGGCTTGCTTAACCTCTCTGAATTTCCATTTAATTAGTTCAGATTTAGTTTACCACAGTCAAAGAATTCCTTCAAATTTTATTTATTAATATAAGTAAAATTTGAAACATAACCAGAATCGTAATTTTCTATCACGACTGTATCACCACCCTAACTGTCATGTCGACCTGACTGCAGAATGACGATATTCGAGTGATCAAAAATTTGCACAAAACGTTTTGATTTTAATTGTCAAATTTCTGTAACTATTTTCACCAAAAATGTATTAGTAAGTGGGGTTCGAAGTTCGGATCCCACCGCTGCCACCATTCTGTATGTTACGAACCAGCTTCTGTTATTAATTAATTAATCTTTAAGTTTAAATTTGGGGATGACTTTGGTAGAGTGCCAACAGAATTCGCTGGTAAATCGGAGGTACGACATACCAAGCTAACAGAGTTAGCCTGTTTGTTTTATAATTATAGTGGCTCCATGAACTTCCTCCTAGAAGTTCCTCACTTATTAAACATTAGTGGTGGAATAGAGACAGGGTGTCGATAAAAATGACTTATGTAGATGCATTTTTTTAATTATGTAGCTTTATTTAAAATTTGAGAATGATTTTAGTTTAAACGGAAAAGGGGCCGAAGTAACGAGCGAAGGAGAGCGAGAGAGAGAGAGAGAGAGAGAGAGAGAGAGAGAGAGAGAGAGCAAACAATCCCTTCCCAAAAACAATGAATGTTTACCGACCTTGTTGGACGAATCCTTCCGGATTCCCTGGATCCGTCTCGCGTCTTCACGCGGCACTCGCGTGCCGCCCGACCGTTTGCCACTTTTGAACTAACAATTTAATTTACTTCATAATTGAAATTATTTTTGTGTAGTGTTGTCATTGGTTTCCCCCTGCCGTTGTGGTCTCAGTAGGGGAGACCAACACACAGTAAGTCTTCTGACTTTCCAGTCCTTTGTGTTCACTTAGTTCGTGAATTCACTTATCTCCGGGTGCACACAGCTTTTTTAATTTTCACTCTATTAACGATTCGGTAATTGCTGATTTTGGAAAATTGTTGCAATTAAGACATTTAAAAGGCACACGTGCACTGTTGCTATGCATGCAGCTCACTTAACTTATTAATTTAAAATTCTGAATCAAAATCCTATACCTAATCAAGTACCTAACAACAATTACATTTGTTATTTAACTTTTAGTGGTAGCACGGATCGCTACGAGTATCCAGAGAATATGATTAGAAGGAGGTTCACGCTCGACGTGTTTCTCTTCCCAGCGCGTATGGGTGGTGTTGATGATAGTCGGTGTTCCCGTACGCTTTGCAGTGTCTTTGACTCTTCTCTCTAATTCTCACTCAATCGGTACACGGTCCAGTGGTTGCTTGATAATATATATACATGCTGTAAGCTAAAACGGAGAGGCAATCTACACGGACACAAGATGGATTATTTATATCGCGCATAGGCACCGCTGATCGCGCTTCTGTTAATAGGTGAAACCCTTTATCAGCGATGTCTACCGCAACAATCTGGTGTTCAAATCCCAGCGGAGCTAGAGAGATTTTTTTCACAAGATTAAAAAGTTGTGTTTCACAATTTTATTAATCAATATTTTAAATATGGATTATCGACCATGTAGACAAAAAACATTAACATTATATTAATTAAATAATTAATAATTATTGACAAGAAGAAATTACATGACAACTCCTCTCTGTACCTCGAATAAATATCTCCTAATAGATGGAAGTGAGGAATTAAAAGTTAACATATGAAATAGCCATAGTGAGGAATTAAAAGTTAACATATGAAATAGCCATGTACTCTCGGATACACTATAATTTAAATCAGTCAAAATTTGACTGATTAAATTAATAAAGCATGTTTTGCCTGACAAATTTCAGTCATTTTGACTGGCAAAACAGTCGTTTTGACTGATGAATCAGTCAATATTGGTGACTGATTCAATCAGTCACTCAAAATGACTTATTCTCAGTCAATAAAAGTGATTGATTGGTCAGTCATTTTCTAAGTGACAAGTAAATCGGACATTTTGTGCTAGAATGAAGTAAGGAGTGGTGTTTGCTATACAAAATTATTAGAAATTCGTTTTTAGAAATTACTTGAATAATAATAATAAACTTTTAAAATACTTATATTAATGATTTAATTTTGATTAAATATTAACGATAAGGAATTATTTCTTAATTGAGTATCAATAAATAATTAATATAAATAATAATGCATATCAAATTTTTCTATATTATTGTTATTTTAAAAATTCGATGTTCTTAATTTTGTATTCAGGGTGTTTTTTTTTAACTTGAGACATCCGTAATAAAAACTTTTTATTTTCGAGGGGGAAAAGCGATTTTGAACCAAATTTACCCCACCCCACCCCCCAGGAGACATTAGGGGGTGTGGTTTTTTTTTCGCGAATATATATATATATATATATTTAAGTCTGTCATAAAGACAACCGCAGGATTTCGCTGCGAGCAGGTGCTAATCTGAAAAATTGCACCTGCTCCCAGCGAAATCGCGGTAAAATTTCAGCTGTAACCACGTCTCACGACCGTGAGATAGGTGGTTACAGTCTGCGACGAATTCAATAAGATGATCCGGAAAAAGTCTCGTGCACCCTGAGGACACGGTGCGACCCAAGGACGACCGCCTTCTGCATTTTCCCTGCAAGTGTTTTAGCATTTTCTTGACACGCAGGGATGCTTTTCAGGCTATTAACCAGTGAAACCTTGGCACCTCCAAGAGCACCGATGATCAAGACGATTAGCTTAACGGAATATTCCGGGTAGAGCCGTCGCAACTCCCTTATGAGTTCGTTATACCTCTCTTTCATTTCATTCTCCTTGGC
This sequence comes from Andricus kollari, assembly GCA_932074435.1. NCBI lineage: Eukaryota > Metazoa > Arthropoda > Insecta > Hymenoptera > Cynipidae > Andricus > Andricus kollari. The sequence continues at coordinate 15,642 of CAKNWW010201109.1, forward strand.
TATGATACTTTTGTCAGCTGGTGCCGAAAATTCGATAACGAACATGGTTCGTTTCTCGGAGTCAAGAAGAACAATGTCAGGCCTCAAGTGCGCAACAGAAACAATTGTCAAGAATATGAAGTTCCAGTATATCTGACACTTCTCTTTCTCGACAATTGACTCTATTTCCCTAGGAGCGTTCAGAGGAGCGGTATTTGTGGTGATGTCGTAAGAGTGACAGATATGGTAATAAAGCACTCTTAGTGCCGCATTGAGCCTTTGGATGTAGGTCGTTCCCGCATGAATTGGACAACCAGATAGTATGTGTCTTAGATGCTCAGGGTGTGCATGACACGCTCTGTAGCTATCATCGGGAATGTCTTGGCTCAAAATGTGGCGATAGTATGCTAGAGTGAAAATGACACCGTCTTGGCATGCCAAAATGAAACCCTCCGTGCCCGACTTCAATCCGGGTGATTTAAGGAAAGCAAACGTTATCTCATACGACATCGACAGATCCTCCACATTTATGTGGAAGATGCCGAGCATCTTCTTCTTGAGGAGCTGTTCGCGGAAGAATTTCTCCTGTGGTTTCTTAGTCCGGGCCATCAGAAGTGAGTACACGAGATGGATAAGATTTGATGCACTTTGCTCATGCCTGAGATTGAAGTCAAGGCCGAGTGTTTCAGCAGCCTCCTCCGCTACTTTGTAGAGAAACGCCCCTTTGCCCACTTGTTCGTGTTTCCTGACCATTTTAAGAAGTGGGTCTTGTCCATTTGCGACTATATCTGCTGTACCCAAAATAATCCTGTTGAGAAGACATTCAAGATTTAGTATTCCGCGACCACCTTGACGGCGTGAGATGTAAAGTCGCGGAACAGAAGATTTAAGGTGCATGCTTTTGTTCATGTGCATAACCTTTCAGGACCCTATATCGAGGGATCTGAGCTCGTCCTTTGTCCATGGAACCACTCCAAATGAATAGAGTAATACCGGGACGGCAAGCATGTTCGTCGCAGATACTTTTTTCCTCGCCGATAGTTCGGAAGACCAAATCCGTCGAATGAGACGTTTGTATCTGCATTGGAGATGGTCCTTTATAGGTGTCACGTCCTGAATGCGGCTCTGTGGCACGCCCAGGGATTTATAGGTTTCTCCAGCGCCAAGGTGTCGTATAGCGCTTCTGTAGACCAGCTCAGGGTCGACCGGGATTCCATTAAGTTTTCCTTTCTTCAGATAAACCTTGGCGCATTTTTCTAACCCGAACTCCATTCCAATTTCTAGAGTGTACTCTTTGACAACGTCTAGAGCTAGATGTAGTTTCTCTCGATTTTTAGCATAGACCTTAAGATCATCCATGTAAAATACATGAGTGACTTTATGCTTTCGATTTCGAGGTTTGCCGCAGAGGAACCATTCGGAATGGCGAAGTGCGAGAGATAGTGGCAATAATGTGAGGCAAAAGAGGAGAGGGCGCATGGTGTCGCCCTGAAACACACCTCTCTGAAAGGTGACACTGTTAGTGATCACACGATGTTTCCAGATGAGATAGTACATCTGGTTTTCCAAAGCGGCATTAATCTCTCTATGCACCTCACGATGCGTGGATGGTCCTTTAAGCTTTCTAACATACAGATGATCAGTCTATGGGAGGTTGAATCATAAGCTTTCCGGTAATCAATCCAGGCCATCGATAGGTAACACTGATAAAATGCTGCATCTTTACAGACACATCTATCGATGAGCAGGTTCTCCCGACATCCTGTTACGCCTTTCTTTGAGCTAAGTTGTTCGTACATCTCTCGCCACACAGGTCCAATTGTCCGAACAATCCTATCATTTAGGATAGCTGTAAAGATCTTATACAGTGTCTTCAGACAAGTTATTGGCCTGTAATTTGTAGGGTCAGCTAAGTTGCCCGTCTTCGGCAGGAGCACTGTGCGCCCTTCTACCAACCACTCCGCAATAGGCTCTTCCGACTTTAGATATGAGGTGAAAATGAGGGCCAGATGCTGGTGGGTTGAAGGAAACTCCTTCCACCAGAAGGTCTTGATACTATCTGGTCCCCGAACGGAATATTTCTGCATGCCTCTTAAAACGTTTTTCACCTCCTCGTGAGTGATAGGTGGACATTCCTCCTCAGGTGTTATGAGGGCACTGCACAGCTCTTTGAAGCTATTTATATTCTTCGAGTGTTCTTTCAGTGGATGCTGGACTTCGTAGACTTCTCTCCAAAATGCCTCGACCTCCTCTGGTGTGGGCGGATGGTCGACAGTAACTGGAGGTTCTTGGAAGAGTTGAGATGGGTCAGACAAAAACTGTTGATTTTCTCTGACCCACCTCTCTCTCCGCTCTAGACTTCTCCTAGCGTTAGATAGTACTCGTATTCTGTCAACAATATGCTGCCTGATGGTCAGTAGCTTTGACTTGTTAAGCGTGTGATGACAGATCCGTAGCTCGCACGCGAACTGTCGAACCTTGGCAATGAAAGTTCTGCCAGATGTTATGTAGTCAATCACACACTGAATGCGGGACGCGTACTGTCTGGCCCATCCTATCTTTAAGCTGAGTTGATGGTCTTTTGGTCTTATGATCAACCATCGTTTTTGTGTTTACGGTTTGCATCTGCCAAAGCTCTCGCTGCATTATACACACTACAATTAATAGTCCAGAGGTCAGGTTCTTCGGAAAAATCTCCGCGAAGCTCGTCATCCAGTTCAGCCAGATCTTTGGGCTTAAGCGAAAACTTGAATTTTGATGTTTCTCCGGGTCCTGAAGCGTCGCTCTTCCTCTATTGGATGTCTGCTCGTGGCTGGTCTCAGTGTCGCCTATCTTTCCCTGTTGCCGGCTTCTTCTGGCTGCGGTTGAGTAGGCGCTCCGCTTATATAACCCCTTTTTGCTCATCGCCTCATTATTCATTCATCTCATCGTCAGCTTCAGAATTGCTACTACTGCCGGACACATCATTTTGCTTATTGCTTATTTTTTACATTATAGCTCATAAATTATAAATTCAAGAAACAGCGAACATATATATATTTTTAAATTATAGTCCATACATTAAAAAACTCGAAGAACAGCGAACAAGTATATCATATCAGAAAATAAACTTTTAATTTATAAATAGTTTATAAATTATTTATAGGTATGAAAGCACTTTAACGGATTCATTTTGCTCATCGCCTCTTTATTCATTCATCTCATCGCCAGCTTCAGAATTGCTACTACTGCCGGACTCATCATTTTGCTTATTGCTTTTTTTTACATTATAGCTCATAAATTATAAACTCAAGGAACAGCGAACATATATATTTTTAAAATTACAGTTAAATTATAATTAATTTACAAAATTCTTCGATCATTAATTTAAATTTCGATTAAATTTTAATGTAATGAATAATTTACTTTAATTAATCTTATTTAATTTAAATTAATTTAACCAGTTTTTTAATATAATTGTTTCCTCTTAGAGGAATTTAAACTTTTTAGTGATGAGAAAATTGAGTTAAAAAAAGCTTTCTGTAAAATATATTTAAAGTGGTATTATTCTTGCTTTTATATTTTTCTATATCATTATAATTTAACATTTATATTATATCAATCTTATTTTTTTAAATATTGCAAACTGGCTTCATGTTGCACATCTGCAATGTGTCGCAATTTTATTATTATTATTATATTAAAAACTGTGCCTCTCTGAATATGTGACGCATATTATGCCTCGCACGTATGTGCATATCACAAAGTGCGAGGCATATGCCTCGCACATACTTGCCTCTCACATTGTGCGACGCATATGTCTCGCACGTATGTGCCTTGCACGAAATGCGATACATGTGGACCGCACCTGGACGCACCGCGTGCCTCGCACGGGGTGCAGGTAACGTGCCTCGCATGATTGCTGTCTGGGTTGTATTTTCCACACATTTGTGCACAGACCTTTTAAAAGTAAAGGTCAAAGCGTTAACAACTGTAATTTGATGATTATGAATTCTCTTTTGTTAAAGCTCTTTTGGCTTTAACGAACACATTATTATCACGCATCTCGTGCTTCGCACTCGATTTTGTCAAAAATGTGAACTTTTCTACATTATGTTCAACACTATTATATCTAATGTATATTATATTTACTTCTGTACCTCGATCTGGTACTGCTTATTCAGATATTGCAAAATAATGTAAAATTTTTATTTTTCATGATGACATCAATATTTTCTCCTGACTTTGCACTAATTTTTATTCTCAGCTACCCTGAAAATGCGCCCAGTTTGAGCGCGCAAATAAAAAACTGTGATTCAAACCCCTC
>CAKNWW010201111.1:0-10167 GCA_932074435.1 Andricus kollari
GCATAAAAAATAATAACATGTTTCTTGGGTTCATGCTAAAGAAATTTCATGTTCGAATCAATTCAAAAAACATGTTTTTGTACATTTCCAACAAATTTTGAATCAGGCAAAATATTTTTTCAATTTTCAAAATTTTAAATATTGTGATTTTAAAAGTGAGAACAGAAGGTATTAACCGATTTCAAAATTGTTTTCTCTACTTGTTTCGGATGTCGGACTACAAATTGTTATCCCTCAGCTCAAACGATTCGATTAATTTTAGCATTTTTATTTCGCTTTACTGAAGAGTGTAGTTTTAAATTTACATTGAAAGTATTAATTATAGTAAGGAAGAAATGTCGAATCTTGGAAATAAATATTTGTGAGAACGATGTTAAAGATATCGAAATTTTGTATTTAACTAATTCTATTTTTGCCTCATACTTTTTCATATCACTGTGAATGGATTTCCAACGACCTAAGTATATCCAATTTTTAAAAATAAATTTTTTAATGGCAGAAATCATTGAAATATCATTGAAAAATCATTGAAAATTATTTAAAAATATAAAATTTCTTATCAAAAGATTGATTGTTCTTTTCGAGATATAAAATTAAATGTTCAATCTTTCCCCTATTTTCCCCTTTTTGGTGAGAAAATCACCCTATTTCCCCTTTTTTGAGCTCATTTTTCGCTGTGATCCCTGAACTTGGTTCCATGCACTAGCAAAATAGGTTTAAAAAATATACTGTCTGTTGAGTTTTAAAGTTTTTAGGATTTCCATTTTTTATTATATTTTGAGGTGTGTCTATAGTCTTCTCAATTTTTTATCAGAGTTGCAGATAATATTCTGGAAGATATAACTAAGTATTAATAAACCCCTGTAATCACCGTGTAATTTTTGCGTGGATATAAACGTTACAAAAAAAAATGGTTGACGTTTCAGGGATTTCCTTATATCAAAATGAACTCACAAAAACTTAAAGATGTCTCACAAATAAAAAATGGAAGCAATGTCAATTGTTCTGACATCTTGAATTTTGTGTGAGTTCATTTTAATCCAAGGAAATCCCTCAAGCTTGAAACGATTTTTTTCATCTTTAAATTGACGCAACAATTTAATGTTTCTTAGGGGGGTTAATTAAAACATAATTAACTCTTGCAGAATAATATCAAATAATCTGGTAAAAGTTGAGAAGACTCTAGACACTCCTCAAAATTAACCCTCAGTAAGCACACCTCTCGGAGTAACTAATCCAAATTTAATGTATAAGAGGTACTCTTTGGGGTAGAAATATAAATGTCGTAGTGGTGAGAAGCCTTTGCTCGCATGCGAAACCAAGGTATACATCGATTGATTTTGCATTTAAAACACTTCATGAAGGTCCCCATGTACAAGTTTTTGGCATGGTATTTGTTTTCTATTTCCAAAATCCTTTTTTTTTCGATCTATCCTAGTATTTGTTAGTATCACGAGCCTGTAATTCGCTGGAACGCTCAAATAGTCTTCATACCGCTCTTGCGAAGATCACTTCGATCTGTCCAGGGGACTAACGGTTTTGCTGTAATTTTCAGCTGATGGTTTCATCCGCAAGGAGGAAATAATAGAAAAATAACTCTTGAGTTTTTTTTGTACCTTGCTAGGACTGCGTTCTGCCGTTTGGGGAATTGGGGAACTTTTCCAACGAGTACGCGACTAATTTTGAAGACTATTATAGTTATTTTCAGAGGAAAAATATATTAACGTGAATAAAAAAAAAAAAAAAAAAAGGTGGGGATGATGATCCAATGCACGAGAGGGGCGGATGGCGCGGGAAAAAACCACAAAATCTGATCATTTATTTTATGAAAGAAAAGTAAAGAAGAAGACTGGGAAGGGGGTAGAGGGGTCGAAAAATGAAAGTAGATAACCCCGAGAGCTTTCCCTTTAGTTTTATGGATATGCTGCTTTCAATTAAAACGTTTATTAAGTTTACCCCCTAGGTATTTTACGGAATTTTTCCATTCTATTGGTTCATTAAACATTTTTGGTGGATCTATTTTGGCAGGCTTTCTGACTGAGAAAAGAATTGATTCTGACTTTGCTACATTAATTTTTATTCTCCAAACCTTAGCCCATGTCTCAATGATTTCAAGAGCTTTATTAAGCAGTCTTAAGATATTGGGAGTCGAGTGACCGTTTCTAAAACCGTATTGTTGCGGTTTCAGGATCCTGTTTTCCTCGAGGTGATAGTTTACGCGAGTGAGTATTATTTTTTCAAAAATTTTGCTCATAGTATTTAGAAGACTAATGGGCCTGTAGCTGGTTGGATGGTATGGATCCTTGCCTTTTTTCTGAAAAACTAAAATATGTGCTATTTTCCATGAATTAGGAAAGTAGCTGAGTTGAATACAAAAATTGAAGATAGTGGCAAGGAGAGTGAGACACGAGATCGGAAGTTTTTTGTGGACTAAGTTTGAAATTGAGTCAGGACCGGGTGCTTTGTTGTTTTTAGTAGTTTTTATTTGTTTTCTTAGTTCCTTATGGGTTATTTTCTTGAAATTATTGGTACTTGGGATTGCAAGAAAATCGGAGACAATATGTTCACATTCAGCAATGTGCTGAGGGTCAGATGGCTCGTTATGTGGAGTGAAGTTATTTTCATAATTTGCCGCTAGGAGATTTGCTTTATCGTTAGGAGAAAGCGCAAACGTTTGATCTGGATTTATTAACGTTAATCCGATTTTGCATCCACTGGGGTACCCCGAGCGCGAGCGGTGGAGCGAGACCGGTGTATGACTGGAACATACTTTTACCACTGCACTGTCAGGATTCCCGTGCTCGGCAGTAGCACAAGTCGTACTACGGTCAGGCGCCTTTTCTTTTGGTAGGCAGAACCCTGTTCTATTTTATTTATTTAATACATTTGATTTAGGAGTTGTTAACCAGCATTTTGAAGGAAAATAAAACGAGAACGGTTTCTGTTTCCGCCGGGGAAAAATCTGCTATCATACAGATGTTTTGATGCACTAAGTATGTTAGGTATATAATAATTAAAACAAGATTTATTACACAAAAAAACCACAGAGCTGTTTTTTGACATCTCCGCATCGTAGATATTGAGTATGTGCATGTCGACCCTTGCGATAACTGTTGGCGAGAATGGAAATATTGTACCTAACTTAAGCATTGGGCTTATGGTGAAATAAGTGAACATTTTAATTTTTTTTCTTGTAATCAGTCAAGAATAATAATAAACTATAAATGTTCAAAAACGCTGAAATAAAAATGAAATAGAATTCAGTAAAAATACCGTAAAATAAAAATAAAACAGAATCTTAAAAAGATCCTATTCATTATACTGAAGAGACTTTCGAAATATTTTAATGTAAGGAAGATTTTCACAGTTATGCGCAGATGAAGACGCAACTCGCTGTCGTATCATGCAGGATTTGGCAGGTTTTTTTTTTAGTTTTTTTATAAACAGTCAAGAGATGAAAGTTTAACTGGGAAACACTTTGAAAACCCATAAAAACCTTTATCCCGGTGGTGCATTTATTTGTGAATTAGTGCAGGTAACAAAACTGCAAATTATTCTTCCCTTTTATTTACTTATACCATTATATTCTACACATTATTTCTGACTAATCGCTTACAAATGAAAAATGAGGTTACATGTTAAACATGTACACATTCCCAATTATAATTTTTATTATAATCATTTAAAAATAACTTGCTGTTCCACAAATAATAAAAGTTATTAATAACTATTTATTTTTTAAATCCTCGTAATCTTTATTGACATAAAATCTAAATTATTCTATTTTTAAGTGTTTTCCTCATATGTTGCCATGCAAATTTTCGGTAAATAGAATGACTCACCTGTAACTTTTTACAAAGCTGCGGCAATTACGTGAGATTCCGTATTTTTTGTTTACATGTCAAAACCAATAAAAAAATTGAACGTCAGCTCGATCGGTAAGACAGGCTCGAAATATCCACGAGTGTCTCATCTCTTCTCGTGTACCATCTCTCCTCGACTTACCCTATTTTGACATAGTAAAATAACTATTTTCATGGCAAAAACAGTGTTAAAAGGAAACGTGTTTTTTCACTGTATACGATGAAAAATCCGTATGCAGCAGTTAGTTTCCGGCAAATCTTTATTTTTTATATTCACTAATTGGTTTAAACTAGTAAAACAATGGTAAAATTGTTTTTCAAGTCCAAATTAAAATGCATCTTAAAAATGCAACCTGGTTTCGCGAGCTCGCGACACTAGCGCACCCCAGACTTCAGACCCTAATACTATAAGTATAAATCCACTTGCAAGAGTTCAAAATGATGATTTTGCTGGAAAATCATTTGACTTTGAAACTAGAAGTAGATTTATTATCTGCACAGATGTTCGCCTTTGAGGTAAAGCAGTGCTTCAGTTTTTAAGAATATTAAATAATAAATATTGAGTATTTTATTATACGTCACACCGAGTCGATAATATAAAATATAGTAGGAGAATACCATGTGGTGGAATCTGAAGCATTATTATTTATATGGAGTTCCGGTGAAATATCGTTTTCAGTGCATAAGTAATGAGAAAATTGTGCTCTCTTTTTGATTTTCAATCACATATGACATTTTTTTAATTATTGATTAATATTTTCTCCATTTGCAAGTTCGCAATCCGGTAGAAAAAAATATAATGTCAAAATTTTAGGTTGGAGTGACGTCAACACCGTACACTTTAATCTAAAAATGTTGACATGATGTTTTTTTCTGGGAGATTGAAAATATGTATATAGACCAAATACCAATCCACAGTTGCAGAAATGATTTTTATACACAATTTTCTCATTAGATATGCACCAGCAACGTTATATCATCGAACTCTACATACATTGCTGTCGTGTCCAGCACTTGGTAAACGTCTACAGATTTCAACTCCAACTACATAGTGTGACGTAATAATCGAAAACTCAATAGAAATAATATAATAAATATAAAATCAAATATTTCAAATTGAAGGCATTTTTAACCTCTACTACAATTATAATTTTTTAGGCAAAATATTTTTATATAGTCGATATATTGCGGTCATCTAAAATTTATTATGTAGAGTTTAAGTTTTATAAGCTTTCGTGCTATTATGGAGAAAAATGTAAATTTTGTATTCAATTTATAAAAACTTGAACTACTCTAAAGAAAGCATACGGATAATTTCCGTCCACAGTGGGGACACTATACTTTGGCTATAATTATGAGCTTGCAACATACTTGTACATTCAAGTATATATTTTTAAATATATTATTGATACTAATAATAACAAAGGAGCCTCTGTGGTTCAGGCGGTTAGACGTTCGGACTTCACTCTAAAGGTCCAGTGTTGGATCCCTGAGACGGTGCCTCTGAAAAATTTTTTGTGTACTTTTACCGAGGTTCAGGTAGTTAAGATCCCACCATAAGCTGTATGTCCCTCCATCATGCACTTACCTGTAACCCAGTCCGTGGATGGCGGGGCAAAAAACCAGGCTTTGCCCAATATGTCAAATTAGGCGTACTGCTTTTATCAGATCACTTGATTACATTACAAAAATTTGTCCGTGACTGATGGATATATACCGGGACATTCCCGTTGCAAACTATTCAAAAATCAAACTCTAACAAAAATGCCTTCGACATATTGGGCTGTAACCATCTTAAGCCTGAGAGGAAAATGATTTGTCTTATTTTTTATTGTATAATAATAATAATACACACACACACATAAGGGTGTGCAAAAAGCTCGAAACTTCGAGTCGAGTCGAGCTGACTTTTTTCGAGTCGAGTCGAGCTCGAGCAAGCTCGAAATTTCGAGTTCTCGAAATTTTCGAGCTACTCGAAAGTTTCGGGTTCTCGAAAATTTCGAGTTCTCGAAGATATTCGATTTCTCGAATAAATTCGAGTATTCGAAAGTTTCGAGCTGCTCGAAATGAAAATTTTAATGAACTGACGGATATCCATGAGACTCAGTATAATAAAGTTTTTTTCGGGCTTCTGTTAATAAATTTAGTTGAAATTTTAAAGAAATTTATTATATTCACGGATGTCGTCTGTTTGTTGAATTTTTACTCGATTTGGTCATCATTTTGGATACAAAATCTTGAATTTTTTATTTTTATTTCAAAATCGCTTTTAGCAATGCGAAAAACCTCGTAGTATCGGGTTTGAAAAAATTCTTGTTAATTTCAAAAGTTTCGAGAACCTGAAACTTTCGAGCAGCTCGAAACATTCGAGTACTCAAAAGTTTCGAGTTCTCGAAGATGTTCGAGTTCTCGAAGATGTTCGAGTTCTCGAACTCATTCGAGTGCTCGAAAAGTTTCGAGCTTTCTGCAAAGCTCGATGTCGACTCGACTCGAACCTGATCGAGCTCAACTCGACTCGACTCGAAAGCTAACAAGCTCGACTCGTTCGAACTAGAATTTCGTCTCTAGAAATTAGGTTGATTTTAATTGAGATACATAAATTGATTTTTGAACTATGTGACCCGCAATTTTGGTTTAATTATTTTTCGTATTTTCTTATTTATAGCAGTATTACTGAAAAATGTCACAGTCAAGTAGTCCCGGAAATGTCGAGGCGGGTACCTCCGGACAGATATTTTCATGCTTGATTTCATTTGTGTTCTGTCAAAAATTGTCAAATGATAAATAGACACTAATAACCTAATGAATTAAGACTGTAATAACCTACATCTGTACTGATTTTATTACTTTCGGAGAGTATTTGTGTTCTGTTCAGGGGGTGCTTCCACTGCACTGCCCAATGTAAAAAATGTGTCATGAGAGTTGAAAACGGCCGTGCGGCGGCACTAGTAGTGACTTTGTTCTACAAAACCATGCAATACCATTAGGAAAATTCATAAAAATTACAAAATAAATACGAAAAACCGTTAAAAATCATTTTTCTTCATAGTGTAGAGTCCGGTAGTAAATGAAACCTATGTACTTACTTATTATCTTGTTTAATGTAGGAAAAACTGGCATAATTGAAAAAATAAATAACGAATAGACAAGTTAACGAAAAAAATTATTGAAAATTTAAATAAACGAATTATAAAATTTCCAAATTTTCAAATAACCGAAGCTAAATTTGACCGACCTCGAGACCGAATTATAAAATTGCCGAATTATACAATTACAGAATCATAAAATAAGCGAATTATTAAACTCCCACAAATATTTCAATGCCTGAAATTATTTTCGGCAAATTTAAATTTCAGGAATTAAACTATTTATTTTTTCGTTATTTTGTATTAGTTTGTATTAATTATTATATCTCTATATTGCAAACAAGTAATATGATATATCATAAAATATTATTTTCTTTCACAAATAACGATCTCATAAGTGTGATATTTTAAAAATCAAATAGACTTTGTAACGAATTAGAATTAGGTTTCAGCTATTTTCGCTAATTTCTTTTTCTGCAAATTTGCTTTTTTGGAATCAGCTAAAGAAATTTTAGCCAACTGTTTGCATTCTATTCTACAAATATAAGTGAATAGTATAGGCCAAAACTTGATTCCATGTTCTGCGCAAGAAAAGTAAAATTTGAGTTTAGACAACTTATTCAAGGCTATGTCAAAAATATGTCTTTGCTTGCAATGCAGAGAAAACGAGTTTTCGATTGATTCTATAAAATCAAAGAATTTAAAATTCGGGTGCTGAAGATTGTGATTTGGATCTAAAGTGACAGATTTGACATGTAATGCAATACATGAAACAATTATTGTGAAAATGGCCCGGTAGGGTTTTCTACTAGTGTTTTTATGTTTATCGCAATAATTATGTCGATTTGTACCGCTCTGGGGTGCAAATCAGGTTACAAAAGTGAACTCAGAGAAGCCGAAGATTCCGAATATGCAAAAATTAATTTTTCCGTCAATCCGAAAGACCCAGCTATTAAAGCTTTATGACAAAAAGTTTTGATGCGTAAAAATTTTACCGTGAAAGCTAGCCAGTTCGTTTGCAGTAAACATTTTTTAAAAGAAGATATTCTCCACGAGAAAATCCCAAAATGAACCGATGGCACTATTTTGGGAAAGGTAAGTAATTATATATTTACTGTAAAATCGAAATCACAATTTAAAGATAAAACAAAAGTAAATTCTTTTTTATTCAATATACTGTATTATTAGTTATTTTCACTCACTACTCTTAAAAAGATCGGTTTGTTTTCCCCTCTGCAAGTGCAACAACAAACACAATTTATTCAAAGTTTTTGTAATTTTCAGAATAAAAAATATGTACCAAGTTAATCTTGTTAATGTTCTATTTGAGTAGGATACAAAAAAGTGCCGTTAATTTGAGGATTAAATGAGAAGACTACAAAATGTTTCATTCTAATCTCAAATTTTTTTCTTTAACAATTCATGCGACCAAAATCTTAAATTAATGTGCATAAATTGTGTTTGTTGTTGCACTTGCTGTGGAGGAAACAAACTGATTTTTTTAACGAGTAGTAAGTGAAAATACCTAATAATACGGTTTATTGAATAAAAAAGAATTTACTTTTGTTTTATCTTTAAATTGTGATTCCGATTTTAAAGTAAATATATTATTACTTACCTTTAACAAAATAGTGCCATCGGGTCCTTTTAGGATTTTCTCCTGCAGAATGTCTTCCTTTACAAAATTAAAAAATGTTTACTGCAAACGAACTGGCCAGCATGCTCAGTAAAATTTTTCCGAATTAAAGCTTTTTGCCATAAAGCTTTAATAGCTGGGTCTTTCGGAACGACGAAAAACATTTTTTTCATATTCGGGATCTTCGGGTTCTCTGAGTTCACTACTGTAACCTGATTTGCACCCCGGAGCGATACACATCTGCATAATTAATGCGATAAACACACATAAAACAGTAGTAGAAAACTCCACCGGGCCATTTTCAGAATAATTGCATAAAGAAACCGTTTTATTGTTACATTTTTAAGAGTTTGTCACGACTCTACATGACGAAAGCCATATAACCGTCAAAACAACAATAAGAACAAAGTTATTACTAGCGCCGCCGCATGGCCGTTTCCAACATATGGACCATTTTCAACTCTCGAAAACAGGAGGCTGGTTTTGTTTAAGGGTTCTTGTAGTTTTAAAGTAATGTTTTTAATAAAATTATACTTGCTCCTTTCAGAAATGCTTACATTTAAAAATAAATCTACGAAAATCTCGGTGTCCGGGCCTACCCGACAGTATTTTTTCTTAACCTATTTTAGGCCTCATTTCAATTGCCTTTTATCTCTTACAGCTAATTTGTTTCTTATTTATCCAATTGCAAATTGTTGTTAGAAGCCCTGAAATTATAACTAACCTTCTATATTAATATTTTGATCACCATCAGCTAAATTATTACCAAAAAAGCTAAAGTGTCCGGTACTACCCGACTCTCCCCCATAATAATTCGTTATCATCCTACTTCTTAAATACACTAGCAATATAGTATGTACACAAGGAAAAGAAGGGCTTTAGTGAATTAAATGGATGTTCTTTTTCTGACAATTTCTTGTTGGCTCGATTAATTAATACAGAAGTAATATCACAGACGCCGAGAGCGATCAGAATCGATCACTCTACATTGCTTTTTCCACAAATTGCTTTTCGCAACGACTTTCCAGAGGTTCCGCGTTTGATTCGGATAATGTTAGTTTCGATTAAATTATTATCGCTAAATTACGTAGCTAGTAGATCGCCCTTTGTTCGCTTGGTGTCTCGAAGTTATAAAACACGTACGAATTTCCATAAAAAATATTATCTATCGTCGTATCAACTTAGAACCAGGCCTAAATTGCTCGAGAGTTTTTTTCCGCGAACAGCGTTGCCAACTTTTCGGAAAATTAATCGAAGTTGAATCTTAAGCGATGGAGTTAATTAAATTACGTCTTACAGTATTTACCTTATAATAAAGAAAATTTATTTCAAGGGCCTTACAGTGACCTTAATGAAATTTGAAGTGCAGCTTAATACTGAAAATATTTTTTGCAACATCCACCTCTAAAGTTGCACTTTACATGCTTCTAAATTGTGCCCAAAAGACCTTATTTCAGCAGACTGTGTGTGCCTAAAATCGCTGAGCCGTGGTGCACTTTCGCACCGTTTCGCAGAATACTTTACTCAGTTTAAAAGTAGCAGTCTTTGGGGTACAACTTTCGATGTAGTTATTGCAAAAAAA
>CAKNWW010201148.1:0-10532 GCA_932074435.1 Andricus kollari
GATTTTAAAAGGCTATCAGGAATTTATAATAATTCAACGTGAATTCTGAACATTTAGAAGAATTCCAGGAATTTTATTGGAATTTAAAGACTTCTACAGAATTCTGCAGAATTAGGAAAACAGGAATGCATCTTAAATCAGTAGTAGCTCACCATCGACCAAAGTTGATGAATTTGGAAATAGTTGAAATGAATTTCATGCTTTCAGATGGATTCAGAGAGTTGAAAACATTTGATTACATTATTTATGCCACGCTCACCACATTTCGGAGAACCCAGCCCACATTTCCACTTTTTCCATTTACAGAATTTCGGTAAGCTAATATTTTATCCCGAACATGTTTGAATAAAAGAATCGATTTTTTTGCAAAGTTATTTTACAGTTTGATAAAACTTGAGCACACCTGATTTAAAAAGACAAACACATTCGTAATCGCATTTCTTTCTTTTTTTGAATGCTCGAAGCAAGGTGAACTTACCGCGGTAGAAGATATTGCTTTTAGGGGTCGCACGCACACGTGCAACTAACTGTTCACCTATATGCAATTTCAATGCCTTGCAGTACCAAAAATATTTATCGGACCCAAAAATGTTTTGGGACTTTTCGATTTGAATTTTTCTTTCCTATCTGCCAAATTAGCTAAATATCATTGCGCTCGAAATCAAGCTTCGCGCTCGATTATATATTTCTCAGATTGTAGACATGTGGCGTAAAACCCCACCTCGATTGTGAACCCCATTCCATTCCTTCTACGATATACACCGGCTCCTGCATTCTCCTCGTTCATGGAGCCATCTGTAAACCAGTTGTCTCCATCACTGGGCAGGTGTGCGTCGCCGTTTACCCATTCCTCCTTCGTGGAGAGGCTAACTCGATACTTCTTGTCGAATAGGTAGCGAGTGGCCATTTTGCCCCTGGAAATGTTCAGGGCTATCGAGATCCTTCTATTATTTACCAAATTTAATCTCCAGGCCGCCTTCGCAGCCACGGCCTTGATGGTGAGATGGAGGAGCTCCAAACCTGTTAGTGCCCCCAGTGCCATCGGTCTCCGGTTTTAAGCCACAGCTTTTCCCTATGGCTCTCCTACACAACCATAGATTTGCTACTAGCTTCTAGCACTTGTTTTCCAGGTGCTCGTTCCATAACAGCTTCTTATCGAGAATGACTGTTAGATATTTAGTTCGTTCTTTGATTTCCAGTTGTTGTCCTCCAAGTTTCAGTGTAGTCGCGGTTCCCCACTTATACCTTCTGGGGAAAACAACCGCGTCTATCTTACTCGGATTGACCGATAGTCCAGTTTTCTTGCACAATGAATTCACTATCATTAGTGCTTGGTGCATTATTTCGAAGAGAGAATCCAAATACTGGCCGCGAACGATAACCAGTATATCGTCCGCATAGCCTGTGACGTGGTGGCCCTGAATCGAGAGTAGATGAAACTGTTCATCCACCACTAAGCACCACATCAAGGGTGATAAAACTCCTCACTGCCGACATCCCGAGTCAACGGTTCCACATAAAGTGGTATCACCCTTAGTCGTAGTTAGATTCCTGTTATCCAACATGTAGCATGTCCATTCCACGACTGCAATAGGCACACTATGTGTGATCATGGCCATTCAGTTGTTCTACAATTAGGTGTACTGCTCTGCTTGGGACCATCTCCGTCGAGTGACCAGTCCTATAGGCGTGTTGCTCCTTGTGAAGTGGCCTCCTTGTTAAGACCTTGTCGCGGATATATCTATCCACAAGTCCTTCCACTGTTTTTAGTACGAAAGATGTTAGACTGATGGGACGGAAATCCTTGGGTAGGGTATAAACGACCCTATCTGCTTTTGGAATAAAGACTACTCTACTACCCCTTCATACCGTCCGGACATGTCTCAATGTCAGACTAGCCCCAGCAAGGCTCACTAACGGCCCTATGATGATCTCTCCAGCCCTATGTGAGAGGACTGTATGTATACCATCTGGGCCAGGAAACTTGTAAGAACTAAAGGACCTCAGGGCCCACCTGACCAATCTCGTTGATTAGCCGCTGTTTCGGGCCCAGTTGGGCCGCAGGCGACTTTGGTTGCCTCTGAGGTGTCGTCCCCTTTTCCTCAAACCTTGAAAAGCCCAGGAAATGTGTTTTAATCAGGTGAGCCAAGGTATCCCCGTCCGACTCTGAGTACCCCCGCCGGGAAATTTCAGAGTGCCGAGAATATCGTCCGGACTTCGGGGAAAGCAGCTTATCTAGTCTAGCCGCCTCAGCTCGCTTCTGAATATCTCTGCAAAAGTTGGTCCAGCTCTCTTATTTTGCCTTACGTATTGTACCCCTGTATTCATCCCACATGGCTGAGAATGTGGTCCATAGTTCTTTCGTTTTGCCAGTACTGGCACGCCTGGACCTCTCTCTGGTTTCCCTGCGAAACTCTTCGAGTTTGCCATTCCACAGTGTGTCTCCTCAGCGTTTCGGACAGTGTTGACTCCCTTCGCTTTTATGCAGGCCCATGGTTTGGCCGCCTGGCCCCTGTAACAAGAAAGACCAGCCCCCCCCCCAATCCCCTTATGGTATCTCGAACTAACCAAGGTTCTTGGATTAGCGAGATACCGGTGTGCCTCGCAGCCATGCCCCTCTGCAAAAGTGCAGAGCCGCCTTTGCTGTGATGCAAGTTAATTTGAGTAAAGGTTAGACCAGAAGCAGTCATTTAGGTCTGCTCCCGATCTTTCTGTGTAACAACAGGCTCCTCCTGTCCCTGGCCGGCAACCCAAAAGAGCCCTTGCCTGGGACTCAGGAATCTGCACAACTAGAAGATGCATGGTCTTCCAGTTTGCCCCGAAACTGCACCTTTCCACGGCTTTATCTGGACCACTGCTTTTAGTAGCCAAGCTTTAGTCGCTAGGTCGGCTGCCACAAATACGATGATCCCTCCCCCCACCCCCTGCAGAAGGAGGTCACGAATGTTTGCTATTGATCTGGGGACACTCTTTCCAGCGCCCTGCACTTAGTGTCCTCTGAGACCCTACCTCTCTTCTGGGCTTTAGTACTGGATGTCGGCCCTGTAGCTGCCGACGTTCCAGCTCCCGCAGCTGCTCTGCTAGCCTGCTGCGCTTGTCCTTTTTGTCTCCTTTTCAGGCAACCGTTGATGCATTTCTTCTTTTTGAAGGAATGATCCCAGGGGAAGCTAGGGAAATAAAAGGTGTGCGCCTGCAGAGTCCCGCATGCAGGGGTAAGATTAATTACTCGTAAAGGTCGTCCTGTGTTCCTGAGAGGCCGCGGCCGTTAGGACACCTTCGTAACCCCTAGGTGCCAAAGTGGCACGAGCACGATCACTCTACATCCATAGCTTAGGGGGGGTGGCGACATTGAGTGAGACACTCGATGTTCAAATATCCGCTTGCAGAGCACCATTACAAACGGAGGGCTATTTCTTGGACCCTATGCGGGCCGCACGTCATTCCTGTCCCGATTTCAAAGCTGTAAATCGGTCCGGGAAGGGTCTCGACCCAGGGATCCAGAAGGCCCGTGTTAGCTAGGTTCTTTTTTACCTTTCTACCGTACCGTAATCACGCATACCATGAGAGCCCGTTTATAGGGATCCTTTCATTCAAACCCATACGCATGCAGGCCGAGGTCCATTTGACCCCCATGTCCCACACGCTTAAGCCTGCCCACCAACTACAAGGTGCTACAGCCCCTAGGATATAACCTCAGTCCCACCAAACTTGGGTTAATTAAAGGGGCAGTGAAGTATTAGACGGGAGCTCATATGCTTCCATCTGCCCATTCCTGGCAAAATTAGACATTTAAAAAAAAAGACATTTAATTTACAAGTTTGAATGCTCAAATTGTGATTGATGTTATGTAGGACATACAGATAGACCTTTGCACTATAGAATGAAGGAATACACACGCCGAAACTACAATGTCCAATATGTCCATAATATTACTGCTCTTGAAAGACACAGAATTGAAACTGGACACGAATTTGATTTTGAACATCCAAAAATCTTAGCTGTTGAGAAAAATCTTAATAAACATTTGATGATTGAATCTTATTTCATTAAAAAAGAACAAACTTTTACAGTTCTTTATGTAACTTTAAACTCTCTTCATGTACCTTAAATTTTGTTCAATTATCATAATTTACATATTTAAACTTATTATTTTCATCCTTTCTTTTTTCAAAAAATGTCAGTTTTTGAAGTATTCAGGAGTACACACAATCATCCTGATAAATTATGACTTTCTGAACGCGTGTTGATGCATGGCGTCTAAAAGTGACGCTTTTCTGTTTATTGGAGCGCTCTATATGACTCCTTAAGTTTCACTAAAAATGTGAAGTTTTTTCATTTTTTTAAGTCAATGTGAGATTGACTCAATTCATAACAATGTCTCCGCACGTAAATTTGGCATACTATTTTTCCTTTAATTCGTATTGTATTATTTTTACGAACCTAACCTTAACACAAAAACTTTTTTCATCAATCTTCAAACAATATTTTTCTAATTCCTTTTTTTTCTCACTAACACAGATATTTTAATGTTGACGTAAGCTAACATTAAAAGAAAATAATTTTAAGCTACGAATACTGTCGTTATGTGTCTAAAAAATACATAATGACAGACATTGTTGATGAGCTGGTCAATCCCACATACTTCTTTTTCTCCAATTTTTCACACGAAAATCAACTTTGCTTTTACTCGTCCCTTCAATTAATGTTTCAGGTAAATACTTGTTATACAGATGTTACTCCCTGCTAGTTATTATTACACTATTTATCCTTTTTGATATTTTCCTTGTTCATTATTACTCAACATTACTGACTACGCTTGTTACTTTAAATACTTATGTTTTTAATCCAATTTCCAAAAAAAAAACATATCACACATTTACAACGTTTTACCATCAAATATGTATTTTTATTTATTTTTTATGAAAATTTCTTATAATAACAATTTTTTAACAGGCTTGAAAAGGGACCACAGGATACGAACTGTTGCCTTTTCCAGATCAAGTTTTTTTTCTTTTTTAATTTATTGACCTTCTCCGAAAACTTCTTGATACACAATTTAATAATCACGTGTATCTGCGAGGTAGACGGTAGAAAGGTTATCGTCAGTGCTATTGCCAGAAGTAAACATATAACAAATAAAGCTAATATTACAATATATAACTCTGTATTTGCACCTACTGTGCTGTATAGTAGCAAGACCTGGACATGCCAAGAAAAGGATGAGAGTAAAGGATATACGGTTGGCATGTAATTCCTACAAAAAATATGGGGTAAAACTTTAATGGGAAAAGTCAGTAATGAGAGGATTCTGAAGAGATTTGGTGTAGAAGAAACACTGTTTGACAAGAGTGAAAGGTTGAGATTCGGTCGTGTTGAGAAGATGAAGGCATATCGATGGACGAAATAAGTGCTTTTTCCCTAAACTGAAAGACAGCGTACCCAGAGGCAGACTGGGGAAGGAGTGGTGGAAATTTGTGAATGAAAGACTGCAGAGCCATGCTATGAAGAGCTATAGGCACACCAGATCTTGCATGAAAAGATGTATGGATGTAGAGGAAGCAAAAGGTGTATGTTAGAATAGGGATGTGTAGAGAGAAATGGTTAAGAACTGTGTGACGAAGAGTGTCAGCGGAGTGGATGTGAATGAAGTGAAGAATGTGGATCTCACTGTGGGATTATCCGTAAGGTTGTTCGAGCGAATTTGCTAAACGAGCTTACTGTTTAAATATGCAACACGCGAATTCTATATTAATCTAAAATTTATTCCTTCTCCTACACATCCCTTACTTACTTTTACCATAGGAATTTCTTAATCGCCGGTAGCTTAACGAGGCTAAATCAGGCGAGTTACGTTTGGCAATGCTGTAGCATTGCTACTGATAGAATTTTCCATGCCACACAGACAGAAAACGACGAGAAAAGGGACTAAGAGGAACATCAAACCCCATAGAAAATATCAAGAGTCTTTTAAATATTTTAAAACGCTTGTCGCTTCCCGAGGATCATCAGGTCATCCTTAGAGCCACCGCTGGGAGTCTCAACATGCGAGACGGTGGTGATGGTGAGCTGCGAGATGGTTAGGCAGATCTCACTGATCAAACAGCTGACCGGCAAGAACATCTGCGATAAACGGTAAAGAGTGGAACATCGACTATGCCTGCTGAGGGTTCTTTGGTTAGCGTTAGCAATTGACAGCCAACCACATAAACAGAAATACCGTGAGAAAGCAGCAACTGGGATGGCACAATGAAGGAGGAATTCGTGTGTCTCTATTAGGAAAGTGTGAGGTATGAAACCAAAGGCGAAAAGCGATACAATTTCAGGACGAAGTTCACTGCAAAGCATCCTAACTTACAGGAAGTTTCAGTAAGGAAACTTTTCGCTAAAGTGCAGGACATCAGTGTTAATCTTCTTATCTCAGAAGACCGAGCAATGGAGATTAAACGGCAGGTTGATTTAGCGGGGAAAAACGTCGATAATGAACACCAATTAAAGGAAGCTGCATCACGCGATGAAGAAGTGGCAATGCATCTTCTTGCTGCACCGGATGATGATCCAGTACCACCACATCCTCCAGAGGAAGATGGCCTAATCCAATCAGAAGCAGAAGCAGATGTTCAGCAACCAATAAGGCGATTGAAATGGGCATAATATATGAACAGAGTTGCTATGCGCCTTTATTTTTTGGTAGAAAAAAGTGGGCAAAGTCTGAGGATAGAAAACCATCTAGTACCCAGAGCCAGCCACAAGCATAAATGAGCAAAATTTAGTGGACCAAAAACGCTCAATATCTGTAAACAGATTGCATACATTTTACATTTTAACGCATCACTAAATGTGTTAGAGGTTCAAACTCTTGTGTATTTTCCAGCTTTGGCAGCCGTTAGAACGTTGGGCCGCAGAACTAGGCCTAAAAATGCAGTCTTTCCCCCAGGAAGGAATCGAGATCCATCATGGAATTCAGGTTGGATATGGATGTCATCAAAGTAAGGTATAAGTTGGGTTGGTTTACTCAATATAAGAAAGGAAATAGAACCAGAAAGCTGATAGACCATGTTACTGAGATCATCCACCCACGTTGCATCGGGAAATTAACACCAGCAATATTGGACACGTGTTACATCAAGACGTGGTTGACCGGTGCCAATTTTGTGGCGATAACAACAAATAGTGGCTCAGAGAGAATATACGCACATGCATAATTTTGTGGTGGGCATTATACATCAACAGCTTGCCCTAAGCCTAAAACTCCTAACAGAATGGATGCTTTTCTATAGATACATTCCAGTGCCCATTTTAGAAAACAAAATTACATCTTATAGTGAGACGCTACTAATCAGATGGATCATTATATCCGACCCAATCAAAATGACATCGTGATGCGTGAGAAAAAAGGCGAAAGAGTCTATATTATCGACATTGCTTATCCACTTAACCGGAATTTGCTAGCAATCTATACAATCAACATCCACGAGTATAGCGAGATAAGGCATAAAATGAAGACAATATGAAGAAATGTGAAACATGCATGTATTCATCCTATTATGATAAATTTAAATTTAAAGTTCACTTCTTCAGGGCTGACCTGAAACTGATGTTTCAGGTTACGTTGTTCTTACATATATTCTCTAAAATGCCTGTGATTATTGGCCAGAGCGTCCCTTGGTCCGGGCAATATGCAAGCAAGTTGCATTGAACATCTCGAAGATCTAGGGATCAATAGTGTACTGGCAGCAGCCTAAAAAGCGGTTTTACTCAACACTTGTCCCATTGTAAGAAACTTCCTAGACCATGAGGGAGTAGGCGACAGAAAACCCAACAGAGTGACAGATGGTGGCTTCAAAAAATCATCCAGAGGCGTCTAATGTCATCTTTAACGCTCGCGGCTGCTGTGTAAGGACAGCAATGATAAAAGGCGAACTCCAAACTACACCATGCTCCTAATTTTGTACCGAGTACAACATCGTCGCAAGAGATTTCGATTAATTTCAGCTGAAAAATTTCAATAAATTCAACGAGTGGAAGAAAAAATTTAATTGTGAAGTAACAATTCAATGTATAAAATTATTATAATTTTAGGATTGTTGCAAATGCCGATTTGGAATACTATATTTGAATGAGTTGGCCCTCGTGGTGACGTCCGATGTACGGAGTGCACAAAAAAGTGTATCATGCACAAAGAATTTATTATATTTTTGAATTGGGTAACTTTGAACCATAATATTTTATTTTCTAGTGTTATGGATATAAATTTCCATTCAAGCTTCCGAAACACATGGAAAATGATTTAACATTTCGAGTGGTTGAAGATTTTGTAAATACCTTAGGAATAACCTTCTTCCATCACGCACTTCAAATTTTTGACATTTTAAATGTTAGTGACACCAAATGTTTGGCTACTTTTTAACCAAGGTCATAATAATTCGTAAATAAATTGAATAAATTGAGTTCCCTTCCATCTTTCGGCATTGAATTACTCTGTATTTATTGCTTTTTGTTTTGAACGTCATATTAGTTAATAGACATCATTTTTTATAGAAAATCAATAGAGTTCGCAAGCATTTCTTATCGTTTTATTAAAAATCTTGTGATCTAAACATTTGATAAAGGTACTTAATTGCCAGTGGAGCGTATTGGGGTTCAAATAACCACAACCAAATTTTATTTGCAAAGGAAAAAGTTTATTCCATGGCATAAAAAACCTCCACTCCAGGAGTGGAGGAAAAAGCCGAAAAATCAAATAGTGATCACAAAAGTATGTGAAAATTTACCTTATGAGAGAATGCATAAGTATTGGGATGACAATCAGTCCGCAATACCTTAATCCATACAGTGGCAAACACACATAATCCAACATGAGACTCGTTCAAAATATTGGGATGACAACCAGTCCGCCATACATTAATCCACACAATGACAGAGACACATAATTCAACATGAGACTCGTTATTATCATACACTAATCCACACAATGGCAGGCACACACAATCCAACATGACACTCGTTCACACTCGCAAAATGGAACCTCTCACCACAAAGGGTCAACTTGAACTGAACTTTTAAGAAAATGATAGTTATAAAAGTGAAAACAAATTCCTGATCCAATTACGTATAAAGTCGTGGGAAAAGGTTCTATTCTACCTGCTCGGTGCTGACCTTCGAGCTACGCGCAGAGCTTACAGTTTTATTTCGGGTGCAGCCCCTTTTCCACAATTTCAGATGACGGTAAAAAGCAGCCAAACATCCCGCCCGCCTTCGTCCGCAGGACGAAAATATAAACTACAGATTAAATGTTAGATATACTCTATAACAATGAGTAGTACACAAGGATACAGCCTAGCGATCCGCCCAGCATGGCTATGAAGTCGCAGCACTTGGTGATGGTAGAGAGAGAGGACATAGATTCGCGATGTGACGACGTAGCGTATTAGTGGCCGCTTTTACTGTAGCCACCCTTACAATATTGTCAGGACCAGGATGGACCTCAATAACTCGTCCCAAAGGCCACATCGAGGGTGGATAGCGTTCGTCCTTAACAATGACCAACTGACCCACAGCAAAGTTGTTGGATGGACTGCGCCACTTGTTCCGCTCCTGAAGATGTTGTAGGTATTCCAGTGACCAGCGTTTCCAAAAGTTGTCACGGACACGTTGAAGAAGTTGGAAACGACTCAGGCGGTTCTCATGTATGTCGGGAATTCCAGCTTTAGGAAGGAGGCTCATATTTCCGCCAATAAAAAAATGAGCTGGGGTTAACATCGTTAGGTCATCGAGATCGTTGGTCAGCGAGCACAGGGGCCGTGAGTTCAGGCAAGCTTCTATTTCCACCAGCAACGTTGATAGCTCTTCACAAGTGAGTGTATGATCTCCGATGACTCTTCTTAGGTGGTGTTTAGTGGATTTTACACCAGCTTCCCATAGACCGCCACAATGAGGCGAGTCCGGGGGGATGAAACTCCAGTCAGTCCCGTTGTTAGCAAAGCGGCAACACCATGCCACTATGCGGATCAGCCGTGTTAGCGTCAAGAACCGTGTCAGCAATTCCGGTTCAGGGATCTGCTCTCGCACGTGCATTATGCGCAAGGCATCCGGCCGATCTGGCCAATCCGCAGCGGGCAATGAGAGCCATTGTGGTCCATGCACCATTTTTCAATACCTTTAAATTCTTCAGGCCTCACCCCACGAGTGGCGAGATCAGCCGGATTT
Organism: Andricus kollari; assembly: GCA_932074435.1. NCBI lineage: Eukaryota > Metazoa > Arthropoda > Insecta > Hymenoptera > Cynipidae > Andricus > Andricus kollari. The sequence continues at coordinate 10,207 of CAKNWW010201148.1, forward strand.
TCCTTGGAAGAAACATGCCTCCACTCAGCCGAGGGCAGCTCGGTTTGAATGAAGGATACGCGGTTAGCAACAAAGGTTTTCCAATACCATGGGTGTTTTCGTAACCACGCGAGTGCTACTTGGCTGTCAGACAAAGCAAAGACAGGTAGATCGTTCAAGAAGGGCAGCTTCTGAATGTCACAGATCAGTCTCACAAGCAGAGCAGCTGCGCTTAGTTCGAGTACTACTTGGCTGTCAAACCAAGCAAAGGCAGGTAGATCTTTAAAGAAGGGCAGCTTCTGAATGTGACAGATAAGTCTCACAAGCAGAGCAGCCGCGCTCAGTTC
>CAKNWW010201153.1:0-21838 GCA_932074435.1 Andricus kollari
GGCGGAAAGGCACCCCAGTGACAGTTCATAGGAATAACTTAGGGCACACACGACCTCCTTTCCAGACTATCGTGGGGGCGGGAAGGCACGCCTGTGACAGGTCGCAGAAGAAACTTAGGTCACACACGACCTCCTGTCGAGCCTATTGTGGGGGCGAGAAGGCACCCCTGTGAAAGGTCATAGAAATAACTTAGGTCACACACGACCTCCTTCCCAGCCTATTGATGAGGCGGAAAGGCACCCCTGTGACAGCTCGCAGAAGTAAATTAGGTCATACACGACCCCCTTTTCCAGGTGTTGTGGGGGCAGGAAGGCTCGCCTGTGACAGGTCGCAGAAATAACTTAGGTCATACACGAGCCCCTTTCCCAGGTGTTGTGGGGGCGGGAATGCACCCGTGTCGTAGGTAACAGAAATAACTTAATTCACACACGACCTCCTTTCCAGCCTATCCTGGGAGCGGGAAGGCACCCCTGTGACATTTCACAGAAATAACTTCAGTCACACACGACCTCCTGTCCAGCCTATCGTGGGGGCGGGAAGGCACACCTGTCACAGGTCATAGAAATAACTTATGTCACACACGTCCACCTTTCCAGCTATCGTGGGGGCGGGAGTGCACCCCTGTGAGGGGTCACAAAAATAACTTAGGTCACACACGACCTCCTCTCCAGCCTATCGTTGAGGCGGAAAGGCACCTCTGTGAAAGGTCATAGAAATAACTTAGGTCACACACGACCTCCTTTCCAGCATATCGTGGGGGCGGGAAGGCACCCTTGTGACAGGTCGCAGAAGTAACTTAGGTCATACACGACCCCCTTTCCCAGGTGTTGTAGGGGCGGGAAGGTACCCCTGTCACAGGTCACAGAAATAACTTAAGTCACACACGACCACCTTTCCAGCCTATCGTGGTGGCGGGAAGGGACACCTGTCACAGGTCACAGAAATAACTCAAGTCACACACGAACACCTTTCCAGCTATCGTGGGGGCGGGAGAACACCCCTGTGAAAGGTCACAGAATTAACTTAGGTCACACACGACCTCCTTTCCAGACTATCGAGGTGGCGGGAAGGCACCCCTGTGACAGGTCGCAGAAGTAACTTAGGTCACACACGACCCCCTTTTCCAGGTGTGGTGGTGGCAGGAAGGCGCCCCTGTGACAGTTCACAGAAATAACTTAAGTCACACACGACCTCCTGTCCAGCCTATCGTGGGGGCGGGAAGGGACACCTGTCACAGGTCATAGAAATAACTTATGTCACCCACGTCCACCTTTCCAGCTATCGTGGGGGCGGGAGGGCACCCCTGTGAGTGGTCACAAAAATAAATTAGGTCACACACGACCTCCTGTCCAGCCTATTGTGGGGGCGGGAAGGCACCTCTGTGAAAGGTCATAGAAATAACTTAGGTCACACACGACCTCCTTTCCAGCCTATTGAGGAGGCGGAAAGGCACCCCTGTGACAGGTCATAGGAATAACTTAGGTCACACACGACCTCCTTTCCAGCATATCGTGGGGGCGGGAAGGCACCCCTGTGACAGGTCGCAGAAGTAACTTAGGTCATACACGACCCCCTTTTCCAGGTGTTGTGGGGGCAGGAAGGCTCGCCTGTGACAAGTCGCGGAAATAACTTAGGTCATACACGAGCCCCTTTCCCAGGTGTTGTGGGGGCGTGAATGCACCCGTGTCGTAGGTAACAGAAATAACTTAGGTCACACACGACCTCCTTTCCAGCCTATCGTGGGAGCGGGAAGGTACCCCTGTGACAGTTAACAGAAATAACTTAATTCACACACGACCTCCTTTCCAGCCTATCGTGGGAGCGGGAAGGCACCCCTGTTACAGGTCCCAGAAATAACTTAATTCACACACGATCTCATGTCTGGCCTATCGTGGGGGCGGGAAGACGCCCCTGTGACAGGTCACAGAAATAACTTAGGTCACACACGGCCTCCTTTCCAGCCTATCTTGGGGGCGGAAATGCACCCCTGTGGTTGATCACCGGTATAATGTTGTTTATCCACCTACCTGTAGAATAGATCTTTGTTTTTGCATTGTATCTCCATTGGTTTCGGCTTGTTACCTACTCACGTTCTTCACCACGGGAAGGTTGGAGTATTTTGAAGAACATTTTTTTTATATTTTGTAATATTGTTCATTAATTTTTGTGTGGATTTTTTAAAATTTTGTTATTGCGAAATATATTTGCATTTACTTCAACTGAGAATGCTGATTATAATCAGTGGCCAGGGTAGCATACTTTAATATTTGCGATTAGTTCTTTAAATGGATCAGCATCTATTTTCTTGAGCCGTCGCCGCCACAAAAATTCACAGAGGTGATCGGCAAGATTGCTCTTGTGCAATCCTCCTCGTGAGAGGAATCGTGCATCCACCGCCAAGATGACTCGATGTTTTGAGTGTGTGCTCCGGTATCGCTATTCACAAACTCCTCGGAATGATTAACACTTTGGTGAATAAATCCATGATCTTCGAGATTGACATAGCCCTCCCAACAATCGGTGTGCATCTCTGTCTCTTCTGCTACATGCTTTTTTATTAATCTGATTAGAGTAGCCTGATCTCTCTTGTTATCGGGACAGATTTCCAACCGATAGTTGTAAGGATGACCTCTGTGAATCATTCCGAGGATCCATGATACTTCAACTATCCGTCCTTTCTCATTTATTCGACGGCCGATTTTGCACTCATCTATTTCAACTTCTTCTCCGACACCTCCAATGCGACCTTCCTCTTCGAAGTGACTGTCAAGAGCAACTATGCAGATCTCCCGACAAAAAGAGAAGCAGTCTGCAACAGTTTCTCGCTAAATCGATTGACCTTCAGCAATGCTACTTTCCCGGATGGTTTGTTCGAAATTGAAGCCTACAGCGAAACAATAAGAAATAAGCATACATGCCGCTTCGGAAATGTGACACCTCTCAAACCACGTATTTTCCGCAACGGTATTTTTGTGCCGATACTTACCTGCTTTATAACACAAGAACTGGCCGCAAGTCATTTCAGACTCTAAAAGAGTCATTTTTTTCTTCTGTTCTGAGCAAAATCGTTCAGTTAGAATGAGTTCAATCTATCTCAACCACTGAAGTGTTGTTTCTCTTCTTTGTAGAATCATACTCAGACTGAGAATATTATATGTTTCATTCGTCTTTTTTAGAACTCGAGAGAAGAAACCTTCGAAAATAATGAATGCACACATGAAACACACAGCTGTTAGTACCAGGAGCGCGGATGGTGGAGAAAGACCTGTCGCTTATTGTACTAAAACTTGTTAAATTTTATCAGATGTATCGATAATTTTTTCGAAAACTATCACTTGTATGAAAAAATGCTTAGGACAAAAAATGTGTATCTCGATAAGGTTCACAACTTTTGTTTAAAAGATTTTGCGAAAATTTTCATATTGACTAATCTAAACGCAAAAAACCTTGATTCGTAAGGGGCTTTTTCCATGATAATCGGTGTACCACTAATTTTCGCAAAAACTATTACTTGTAGATAAAAATGGTACAGACAAAATATGTGTAACTCGATTAGATGTACAACTTTTGTTTCCAATTCTTGTTTTTACAACGCAATCCTCTTTTTCTCAAAAAATAATGGTCTTAGGCAGAAAATGTATTTTACAAAAAAGATGTATTTTCATACTGGATAAAACTTTTGTTTAAAACGTTTTTCGATATTCTGCGTATTTACTGAGGTAAACGCAAAAAACATGATTTTTATGGTGTTTTTCATGGTTTTCACCATGAAAATCTCTTTGTCGCCAATTTTCACTATCATATTCGTAATCAGCGCGTCAAAATACATAAGTATATGAAGTTTCAATAAAATCGGAAAATTCAGCTATTCGGAACTTTATCCGATGGTAATAAAGCACTCTTAGTGCCGCATTGTGCCTTTGGATGTAGGTCGTTCCCGCATGAGCTGGAAAACCAGATAGTATGTGCCCTAGATGCTCGGAGTGTGCATGGCACGCTCTGCAGCAATCATCGAGAATGTCTTGGCTCAAAATGTGGCGACGGTATGCTAGAGTGGAAATGACACCGTCTTGACATGCAAAAATGAAACCCTCCGTGCCAGAGTTCAATCCCGGTGATTTAACCTGGCGTCATGCGGGTAGAAAAGGGTTACACGGACGTAGGGGTGGGCCATGTAGACCCGCTTATTAGATATTAATTATAACAGTACTTCATTAATAAAAAAGGTAATACGCAGATCCAGCTACTGAGAAGAACGGCAACGTCGCACGCATAGTAACCGAACTTCAAGCAAAATAAAATGTATTGGGTCACACAGACCCAAACTCCATGACTTCGCGTTAAGGAAAGCATACGTTAGCTCATACGACATCGACAGATCCTCCACATTTCTGTGGAAGATGCCGTACATCTTCTTCTCGAGGAGCTGTTCGCGAAAGTTTTTCTTATGTGCTTTCTTAATGCGGGCCCTTAGGAGTGAGTGTTCGATATGGATAAGATTTTATGTATTTTTCTCATCCCCGATATTGAAGTCAAGACTGAGTGTTTTAGCAGCCTTCTCCGCTGCTTTGTACAGAAACGCTCCTTTGCCCACTTCTTCGTGTTTTTTGACCATCTTAAGAAGAGGGTCTTGTCCATTTGCGACTATACGTGCTGTACCCAGAATAATCCTGTTGTGGAGGCATTCAAGATTTAGTATTCCGCGACCAACTTGACGGCGTGAGATGTAAAGTCGCGGAAGAGAAGATTTAAGGTGCATGCTTTTGTGCATAAACTTTCGGGACCCGATATCGAGGTATCTGAGCTCGTCCTTCGTCCATGGAGCCACTCCGTCGGATGAGATGTTTGTATCAGTATCGGTGAGTATCCTTTATAGATGTCACGTCCTGAATGCGGCTCTGTGGCACGCCTATGTATGTATAGGTCTCTCCAGCGCCAAGGTATCTTACAGCGCTTCTGTCGACGAGCTCAGGGTCTTCCGGGATGCCATTAAGTTTTCCTTTCTTGAAACAAACCTTGGCGTAGTTTTGTAACCCGAACTCCATTCCAATCTCTTAAGTGTACTCTTTTTCAATGTCTAGAGCTAGATGTAGTTTCTCTTGATTTTTAGGATAGATCTTAAGATCTATCGCGAAGTGCGAGAGATAATGGAAATAATGTCAGGCAAAAGAGGAGAGGGTTCATGGTGTCGCCCTGAAACACACCTCTCTGAAACGTGACACTGTTAGTGATCACACGATGTTTTCCAGATGAGATAGTAAATCTCGTTTTCCAAAGCGGCATTAATCTCTCTATGCACCTCACGATGTGTAGGTGAACCTTTAGGCTTTCCGACAGACAGATGATAAGTCTATGGGAGGTTGTATCAAAAGCTTTCCGGTAATCAATCCAGGCCATCGATAGGTAACGCTCATAGAATGCTGCGTCTTTACAGACACATCTATCGATGAGCAGGTTGTCCCGACATTCTGCTACGCCTTTCTTTAATACACGTTGTCCACACATCTCTCGCCACACAGGTCCAATTGTCCCAAAAATCCTATCATTTAGGATAGCTGTGAAGATCTTATACAGTGTGCTCAGACAACTTATTGGCCTGTAATTTTTAGATTCAGCTAAGTTGCCCGTCTTCGGCAGGCGCACTGTGCACCTGCAAATGCGGGCCAGATGCTAGTGAGTTGAAGGAAACTTCTTCCACCAGAAGGTCTTGATACCATCTGGTCCCGGAGCGGAATAGTTCTTCATGCCTCTTAATACGTTTTTCACCTCCTCGCTAGAGATAGGTGGGCATAACTCCTCAGGTGTTATGAGGGCACTGCACATCTCCTTGAAGCTATTTATATTCTTTGAGTGTTCTTTCAGTGGATGCTGGTCTTCGTAGACTTCTCTTCAAAATGCCTCGACCTCCTCTGGTGTGGGCCGGTGGAAGACAGTAACTGGAGGGTCTTGGAAGAGTCGAGATGGGTCAGACAAAAACTGTTGATTTTTTCTGACCCACCTCTCTCTCCGCTCTAAACTTCTCCTAGCGTTAGATAATACTCGTATTCTATCAACAATATGCTGCCTGATGGTCAGTAGCTTTGACTTGTTGAGTGTGTGATGACAGATCCGCAGTTCGCGTGCGAACTCTCGACCCTTGGCAGTAAAAGTCCTGCCAGATGTTATGTAGTCAATCGCACACTGAATGCGGGACGCGTACTGCCTTGCCCAGCCTATCTTTGTGCTACGTTGATGCATTCGTGTTTTAGTCTTAAGATCAACCGTTGGTTTCGTTTTACGGTTTGCATCTGCAAAAGCTCTCGCTGCATTACACACACTAAAATTGAAATTCCAGAGGTCGGGTCCTTCGGAAAAATCACCACGAAGCTCGTCATATACTTCAGCCAGATCTTTGAGCTTAAGAGAAACCTGAATGTTGATGTTTCTCCGGGTCCTGAAGCATCGCTCTTCCTCTATTGGATGCCTGCCCGCGGTTGGTCGAAGTGTCGCCTCTCTTTCTCTGTTGCCGGCTTGTTCTGGCTGCGGTTGAGTAGGCGCTCCACTTAGATAACCCCTATTACGGAGTTCCTCGGCACGGTTTCGCAGACATTTATGCGAAAAATGAGAGAGCTCTGGGTACTTCTCGCACCACAAAGTATGCAGTCGCGCCATGTAACCTTTTAGTTCAGGGGCCATACTGTTATCAAAGCACTCGAGGAGGTCGTCCCTGAGTCGATCCGTTCACTTAAAAGGAATGAGATTCTGCCGGTCAATCGCATTGACTCCGTCTTCATTGGCTCTCCCAACTCTAGGATAGTCGGCATTATTGTCCAAACTATGGTCAGGAGCCCTGCGCGTTCGATTATTTTGAACCGCTCTTACTACAACTATGTTTGGTGTTATCATTGTTGTTCCCAGGAGCATCTAGGGAAAAGGGTTCGTCCATCCTTGCAGAGCCCGGTATGCAAGGATAAGACTGTATACTCTGAGAAGTCGCCCGGTATCCTAGAGTCACCATTGGAAAAAACCTCACCCAGGTGCCTTTCAACTTTTGGCACGGTTTTCACGCCTTCGCTTAGGGGCTAATTCCTTCGGGACTACCCCTGGTCATGGTCATTGTAGAAGTAACTTTTTACGAGGAAATCAATGGTGGCCTTTATTTTGATCTTGAACATGACCTTTACGGTCATTTCAAGGTCAAATTGATTTTTTTTTAAATCGGAACCCCATTTTTTGACCACGGGAACTGAGAGAGCGAAAAATTTTACGTCCAGATATGACTTTGACCAATTCGAAATTTGACCTGGGAAGGTCATGGCAAGGTCAAACGACGTACAGCAGGATGACTAGAGTGGCATGCATTTTTACAGAAAATATCTAACGCAAGAGTTGTAGCATTTTTGACCCCCGATCGATAGGTGATCTTCACTTTGGCTTTGACCAGGACCTTCACCAGGACATTTTCTTCAAAAATGCTTCATAGTAGTCATAGGGAAGCGTGAGTGCGATTGAGACAGTAGTAGATGGCGCATAAGAGCATCTCCTTAGCACTTATGAATATGACTACCATAAAATTCGACCTTACTATATATAATTAAAAAATAAGGTTAAACAACCACCGCATGGTCTCACTGGAATCAACTGCCATCTAGAAATGACACAGGCTCCCAGTAGGACCGCGGTAAATCACACTCATGGCCACGTCTCACAACCGTGAGATGGGTGATATATATGATTAAAAAATAAGGTTAAACAACCACCTCAGGGTCTCACTGGGAACAACTGCCATCTAAAAATGACACCGACTCCCAGTAGGACCGCGGTAAATCACAATCATGGCCACGTCTCTCAACCGTGAGATGGGTGGTCACAGGGCACGATGAAATCACAACGACAGGCCGGCGAAACCCTCGTGTGTTTTGAGGACACGAAGCGACCCAAGGATGACAGCTTTCTGCAACCATTTCGCAAGTTCCTTGGCATATTTTTGGCACATGGGTATGGCTTTAAGGTTACGAACCAGTGATAGTTTCGCACCTCCGAGGACACCTTTCACAAGGACAATTACTTGTACCGAATGTTTTGGGTACAGTCTTTGCAGCTCCCTTTTAAGGTCTTAATACCTCTCCTCCTTTTCTTTCTCCTTGGCAATGATGTTGTATTCGGACGGGGCCGAGAATTCGATTACGAATATAGTTCGTTTCTCGTAGTCTTGGAGAACAATGTCAAGCTTCGAGTGTGTAACGGAGACTGCTGTCCGAAAATCGTAGTTCCAGAAAATTTGGCACTTCTCGTTTTGAACAATTTACTCTATCTCCCTTGGAGCGTTCGGCAGGGCAGTAACGCAGCCAACACCGTGAGAGCGACAAACAAGGTAATAAAGGACTCTCAGGGCCGCATTATGTCTGTAGATGTACGTCGTTCCTGTGTGGGTGGGACACCCCGATAGTATGTGTTCCAGGTACTCAGCGTGTGCATGCCATGCTCTGCACCTATCGCTGGGAACTTCTTGTCATAAAATGCGGTTACGGTATGCTAAGTTGGGAATGACACCGTCCTGGCATTCGAAAATCAAACCCACTGTACCTGAATTAAGCCCTGATGATCTGAGGAAAGCAAAAGTATGCTCCTTCGAACAGGACTGTTTTTCTACATTTCTGTGAAAATTTCGGTGCATTTTCTTGTCGAGCAGCTCTTGATAAAAATTTTGAACTTCTGCTGTCTTCACGTCGGCTTCAGAAGGGAAGCATCTAGATGGAGTACTGCAATTTCCTCACTTCTAATGTTAAAATTCAGGCCAAGGGTCTCGGCCGCTTGCCCCACGGCTTTGTAAAAGAACGCCCCTTCACCAATCATCTCGTGGTTCCTGACCATTTTTAGGAGAGGATCTCAGCCACTGGTTACGATATAAGCTTTCGGGGTCCCTGAATTCAAATCCGCTGTCTGTTTCATTTGACATTGAATTGACCTTTACACTGACCTGATGAGACCAAATGGACAGTGGACTTGAATTCAGTGACATCGAAAACCTATAGGTACCCTGACTTATTTAGTTAGCGATGAATTTTGTAGGTTTGACCTTGAATAGACCTTGACCCTGACCTGATGGGACCAAACGGACAACGGATTCGAACTCATCGATCCCGAGAACCTATAAGTACCCTGACTTATTTGGTTAGCGATGAATTTGGTAGGTTTGACCTTGAATAGACCTTGACTCTGACTTGATGGTACCAAACGGACAACGGATTCGAACTCAGCGATCCCGAAAACCTGTAGGTACTCTGACTTATTTGGTTAGCGATGAATTTTGTAAGTTTGACCTTGAACTGACCTTGACAACGGATGCGAATTCAGCGACCCCGAAAATCTATAGGTACCCTGACTCATTTGGTTAGCGATGGATTTTGTAGGTTTGACCTTGAACTGACCTTGGCCCTGACCTGATGGGACCAAACGGAAAACGGATTCGAATTCAGCCACCCCGGAAATATAAGACACACCTAGTCTGGTCCGTGTTGCAAGGGTTTAGATTTTGTGGTCCTGTGTTATTAATGATTACAATGGTTCTGATTTTCATATAATGATACCTAATGTGATTCTAAAAAGTAATACAATTCTGCGTTCATTACTTTCAAAATGATGGACAAATAATAAGATAGAAACATGAAATTGAAATTTTCGACTATGGTTGTCTAATTTTGAAACTATTGATAATATTTTTATTGATACATTATAAATGTTCCAATTTTAAACGTTGAAATTTGAGATCATCTAATTATACAAATTTTGAGTAAGTTACTTTGAAACTTTCAAAACAAAAAGATTATTATTTTCTGTTTGACTTGTTCTCGGGTGAACCTGGTTTTTCATCATAGCCGACTAAGTCAAGTGACTGATGAGATGAGGATGTTATTAGTTAATTCAATACGACGTTTGAAATCATTTGCGATGATGTTGTAGGTGATAAATTAGGAGCAAGGTGTAGTTTGCAGTTCGTATTTTACCGTTGTTATGGCTACACAGCGGCAGCAAGTGTTGGAGGTGGCAACAGTCGCCTCTGGATACTTTCTTAGAGCTACCATGTATCACTTCATAGGTTTTTAGTCGCTTACATCCTGATGTTCTAGGAAGTTTCTCACAAAGCCGCAGGTGTTTAATAAAACCGCCTTCTGAGCTGCTGCCAATACTCTACTGACTCCTAAATGTTCAAGATGTTCAGTGCATCTTGCGTGCACAATACCTGCAGTTGCAATCACAATAGAATGAATAGATGCATGTTTCACATTCCTCCATATTGTCTATACTTCATGCCTTAGCCCGCTATACTTGTGGATCTTGGTTGTATGGTAGCCTGCAAATTTCGGTTAAGAGGCATCACCATGTCGGGTCGATTGGCTCAGATGTAACGATCCGTCTGAAGAGGCATCCAATATTTGGCTGAGAAAGGGCGTCCTGTATCCAGAAACGTAAGGATTCGTTATTGCGATTCAGGACAGGGTTGTCAGCACCAGAAATTATCACAAACACGTGCAACATCAAGACGTGGTTGACCGGTGCCGATTATGTGCAGATACCAACGAATCCATCGAGCTTATTATTAATGGTTGTCACGAAATGGCTCAAAGATAATATACGCACAGACATAATGATGTGGCGGGAATTATACATCAACAAAATGCCCTAAACTCAAGACTCTTAACAGAATAGATGCCTTTCTATAGATAAATTCCAATGCCCGTTTTAGAAAACGAAGATTATTTCTTATATTGGGATGTCACTATCCAGATGCCTCACTATCCACTTCGTGTTGATCTAAAGTTTTGGAGTGCTCGCCGTGGATGACTTTCTGAATCCATCTGCCCCCTCTATGTCGTGGCAGAACTACCCTTTCAATCGCCAAATTACTGTGGTGCATTCGGTGCTTCGTCATTTCGACGGGAAAGGTTCTGTTTAAACTTTCAAGGTAGGTGTTAGACCATTTGATGAGCCCAAAGGAGTACGTGAGGACAGGGATGGCATAGGTGTTAATTGCCCTGATTTTGTTTGCTGAGTTAAGAGAACTCTTCAGACTCAATCTGAGTCTGCGTTCCCTAATTCTCCTCTGATTAAATGCACTGCTCTGCATTTATCTAGATCGAACTTCATTTGGATATCATTGGAAAACTGCTTTGTGACATCGATCATTTGCTGCTGTTTCTGATCCGAACTAGCGTATAGCTTCAGGTCATCCATGCACAGAAGATGGGTCACTTGATGACCATCCTCGTTATCATGTTTTCGGAACCCATGGGACATGCTATTTAGTGTTTTGCTCAATGGGTTCAACGCTAAACAGAACCGCAAATTAAGACTTCAAGCAAATAGTCATGTGATACGGAAGGTAACGCTTGCTTGTAGTCAATGTATGCCATGCACAAGTTTCTTAGATGTTTACGGGCTTGCGTCATGACAACAGCGTCTATGGTGACTAGATCTTTACTGCCCTGCGACTTTTTACAACATCCTTTTTATTCTTCTGTTAAGATGTTATTCTCGTGGAAGTGAGAATATACCTTATCTGCAATGATGGCTGAAAGGCATTTACGAATTGTGGGAAGACAGACTATCGGTCTGAATTCAGCAGCGTCTGGTTTTTTAGGCAACATATACGTAGTACCCTTGTGCATAAAGTCTGGCATCAGATCTGGGTGTTCGATGATCTTCTGAAGACACCTTGCCAATGCAGGATTCACACGAGACAGGTACTTGTACCAGAAGTTGTGCACCATGTCTGGACCTGGAGCTTCCGTTCGTTTTCCCCCAAACACCTGACCAATAGTCAGTCATGTCTTCCAGTTAAGGGACTTTGGTGTCTTGCTAGTTATTTTGCTTCACACGCAGTTCACGATAGAACCTTCTTTCATCTGCCTGAAGGGGTCGATTTTGTTGACTTTTTGCACTACTCTTCTTGTACCGACGCAGTCTAGCAGTAAGAACAGGAAGTCTCTGCCACTGGGAGTCTATAATCCTTACTTTGCTCCTTACTTTGCTGACATCCATATCCAACCTGATCTTCCATAGTGGATCTCGCTCTCTTCCTGGGGCAAAGACTGCATTTGTAGGCCAAGTTCTACGGCCAAACGTTCTAACGGTTGCGACAGCTGCACAGTATTCAAGAGTTTGCACCTCTAACGCAGTTTGTGTTGCGTTCAAATGTATAGGTAAAACCTTGCTGTGAAGGTGTTCTATTAGTGCACGCAGATCATTTGTGATGTTCATCTTGGGCAGAGAATGCCCTTGTGTTGGTTCTACATGTCTGAACTCTAGTAAAGCATGACCAAAATTCCATTCAAGGTGCTGTAATTTTTCTGGGATTTCGCTGTTCAGATCATCGTTATCAATGTTCGGATGTGGTTCTAGTGGATCCGGTACTTGATGTTCATTATCTCTAGCACCTATGCCTTCACCTTCAATCAAGTCTTCGTTTTCCACATCTTCCAAGGGACGTTCATCAAGAGGAAGCTGCTGTTCCACTTCCATTTCGATGGCAGCTATTTCAACTGCCGAAATCAACCTGTTTACAGATATTAAGCGTCTTTGATCTGCTAGATTCTGCTCATTTATTCCTGTGGCTAGTTCTGAATACTTGAGTAAGAAGAGTCGATGATGATCTCTTCTTACACTTTGCCCACTTTTCTTTGCCAAAACATAAAAGCGGATTATATCTCCGTTCATATGGTATGTCCATTTAATCGTCTTCTTGGTTGCTGAACCTCTGCTTCTGCCTCTGGTTGTATTAGGTCATCTACCTCTTAAGAATGTGGTGGTGCTCGATCATCACCAGGTAGTGGAAGAACATCAATTCCCGCTGCTTGTTCATGTGACGCGGCTTCCTCCAACAGATTCATTGCCGTCGTTTTTTCACGCGAAATCAACTTGTTGTTTAATATCCATTGCTCGATCTTCTGAGATGTGCAGATTAGTCCTGATGTCCAGTACCTTAGCTATACGATTTTTTAGTGCGATTTATTATATGAGGAGTTGTAGGCTCAGGAAGCTACGCTCGTGGTTCCTCAAAGCAACCAATCCCGACGCAACTGAAACGCGTACATCATCCACTCCTGCTCCTTCTATCCCAGAAGGTAAGCAAGAACAGGAAATTTACGCGAGAGACTTTGTACAACACTGTTCCCTGGAGACTGGTCTCTAGCCGCGGATGACCTTACGCGGCTGACGGCACAGTTGGAGATGAAATTTTCACCTCTGGATACTTTTTTAGAGCTACTATTCATTGTAGAATGTTATGAGGAACAGTGTTGACGGACCAAATGAACTGATCCCAGAAGAATAGCCTTTTGCATCCGGCTCGCGATGGACTGAGCCTGACGCTGGCAAGCCAGGATTCTGTTGTGTTGGCTAAGAAATGAAGCATTCATACCTCTAAGTGAAATGCTTGATATTTCGCCAATTTTTCTTCCTCCTTTGCCTTTGATCTTCAGATCTTGGAGGACAATATCAGGCGTTATAGAACTGATACGATGAGTGGTGGAGAATGAGAAATTCCAGAAGATCTTACACTGATTATTCTCCACAACGGACTCAAGTTGCCCCTGGGTGTATGGCAAGACTGGCAATGGATCAACACCATAGAAGTGCCAATATGGTAATATAACACTTTTAGAGCAGCATTGTGTCTCTGTATTTGCCCGTAGCATGCATACTTCGAGCATCCACTGAGAACCTGTCCAAGTGTTTGTGGCTCTTGCGTGCACGCTTGACAGTTGGTATCGCCTACAGGTACATTCATTATGCTCATTCTCCGATTTGAATCCGGCAGACTGGAGAAATATCTTGGACAGAGCCATCGACAGCTCTCCTCTACGTATATTGCCGTAGAATTCACCATGAAGGAGCTTTTCAGCATGTTCTATCAGTAGAAGTGAATGTTCCGTTTCCTGCACACGACTTTTCAGCATCAAAGGTGTTAGTGATGCTGGGCCATGTGTAGTGTCGCAGGAATTTAATGGGAGACCAAGCTCATCTGCGGCCCTATCAACGGCGCGGTGTAGAAATGCCGCAGCATGGACGACTTCAGGTTGATGTACGAGTCACATAAGAGAATCTGTGCTAATTAGAACTGAGCAGGCTGTAGCCAGAACCGTTCTTCGATGTAGACCAGGGCTCGTCACTTTCAGCAGGTGCAGACTGACACGACAAGTGCGTCACTGACAGAAAGTTTTTCTTTAATTTTTTTCTTCGTTTTCCGGGAATCGTACGAAGGGTTACGGTCAATCGGCACGTACTTCACAGCGGGGCGTCCGAATTTTTCGTATTCGAACCCTGAAAAAAAACCAAGTCGAAGGAAAACTTGGAGGATAATTTATTGGGGTCTATTTGGCCTAGTCTTCGTTACTGACACTGTCAGTCTTGTCAGTCAAAGACTGACTTCTGGCGAGCCCTGATGTAGACACTCCCAGCTTAGCAAGCCTCTACCCCCTTTATATCGAGGGAGGTACATTCGAGGTACGGATGATCTAGAATGATGATTTCGATGGACTGTCGTCATCTTGCATGTGCTTCGCTCAAATTGCTTCAACTCATCGACGTTTCATTTTACTGCACCAAACGTGTAGGGTAGCATAGGAACGGCCAGCATATTGGTCGCCTGGATGAGCAGGCACACTTGTCCAGTCCAAAGCTCATGTCAATCACTTTAGAGTACCTATTTACCACCGTCGCAAGGATGTTAAGATCCTCTTTCGAGGAAGCAAAGAGTTTAAGGTCGTCCATGTATAAAAGGTGGTTGACCTTATATTCTTTCTGTTTGGCGGGCCACATAGGTATTCAGAGCTTTTGCCTGGGAGCACAATAGATAGAGGCAAGAGGGAGATGCTTAGAGGATCTCCTTGGAAGACCCCCCTCTTATATGTAATGTAGCTGGTAGTCACTTGTCTTTTGTCAGATGTTATGAAAAATCTTGTCCGACACAAAAGCATAAGCTCATTTAGGCATCTTGCTATTTTTGGATGCACCTCCAGGCACTCAATAAGCTTGATAAGTAGCTCATGGTTTGTGTTATCGAATGCCTCACAGTAGTCAATCGAAGCCATGGACATATTGCTTCGATACCTGATCGAGTCCTGGGCAATACACCTGTCTATTAACAGGTTCTCCCTGAAACCTGCCAACCCTCTCTTGCATCGACGTTATTGAACTATTTCACCCCATACCGGCTCGATAGATGTTAATACCCTCTCTTTGAGGATGCCAGTGAATAGCTTGTAGCTGGTGTTTAAAGAAGCTATGGGCCTGTAGTTCTTTGGACTTGACAAATCTCCGGTCTTAGGGATCTGTACCGTGCGTTCTTCCACTAACCATTGCGGGATGGGTTGTTTTCCGTTTAAGAAAGTAGTAAATATACGAGCTAGACAGCGCCGAAAAGTTCTTAGTTCTAGCGATAACTTTCTTTACTTCTTCAACAGTAATTAGTGGACCCACTTCCTCTGGATCTTGCAACCTTTGTCTTTAGAAAAAGTTACGAAAGAGTGACATATCTGATCCGTCTTCATATCTCCATATACTTGCTCCCAGAAGAGTTAAATCTCTTCTCGGCTGGGCGGATTTTCAATGGCACATGACTTTTTATTGAACATACGGGAAGGATGAGAGGAAAAGGTAGAATTTTCCAGAACAACTTTATTCGCCGTTCAAGGCGTTCTTTGGCTGTCGAAAGATACCTTATTTTTTTCGTCCAGTGCTGCTTGATGCTCAACAGTTTACACTTGTTCTGCGTGTGATTTGCTTTTCTCAAGTTTCGAGGAACTGCCCTAACTTTTGGAGTGAATCTTTTATTTTATGTCATGTCTTACTCAGACGTACTGAAGTATCAATACTTCTATTGCCGCTAAGGAGGGAGACCGCCTTCTCGTAAACTACACAGTTCAGATTCCAGAGATTGACATCTTCGGGGAGCATATCGAGGAGAGGAGTATAAGCTTCATCTAACTTGTCCATCCTGAGAGAGACTTTTTGGTGGATTTTTGATATCTTAGTTCTCCTGTTGGCATTATCGGCTGTCTACAAAGGTGGTCTTGCTGGAACGGGTGATATGTTTGCTGGAGGATGTTGCTCTTCTTCTTGCTGATAAAGATCTTGACATCGGTTTTTGCCCAAAAAGGATACCTGATCTCTTAAATATTGAGGCGTTTTATGAGCATATTCCGGGTGCATATTAACTCAACGTTCATGCACTGAAAAAAAAGTTGGTTGGTACAACTAATAAAGTAGTAGGGCCAACTAATTTATTTGGTAGTATATGACGCTGCTATTTAAGTGACTGTGGCTACTACTTTTATTCGCAAGATTGGTAGTAGTTGTCCTTACTACTTTACTTGTTCTCGCGACAACTTTCGATGTTACATACTATTTTCGGTAGTATGCCTTACCACTTTAATTAGTAAGTCTTACTATTGAATTAGTTAGTCTTACAAATAAGCTAGTTGATCTCACTACTTAAAGTAGTAAACCTCACTATTACAATTAGTAAGTTTTACTATTTAAAATAGTAGTCCTTACTATAAAATTTAGTGAGTTTCACTATTTAAATTAGTAGTCCTAACTCTTAAAATTAAAAAATTTTACTATTAAAATTAATGGCTCGTGGACTATTGCGAAGTTACTACTTCTCAATATTGAAATTATAGTAGATTTCGCTATAATTTCTAATTAGTGGACACAAGAGCCTCCTCACGACTTCCCATAGAGACTAGGTCCTGATAAGACGTCATGTCAAAATAAACCCACATGCCCATTTGGATGTTATTGAAAAACTACTATAATTTCAATATTTAAAAGTGCAATAAGTCTATTAGAAAATTTAGATCGATACGATAGTCTTCACGGTATTCACTACTGCACAATACACAAAAAGATTAAGATGAAAATGGCGACGATCGAGAACATGATGCCATATTTCGGTATGAATGTTGGCAGCACTGCTCAGCTTTCAGTTCTGCCAATGTCGCCAAGGAAGGGAACTTGTAACTTTTACTACTTTTATTTCTGGGAAAATAAATTGGTGGTAAATGTGACTACTTTATTTTTTGTGACTAGAAATACTATCCTTACTAATATAACCTACGTAGGATTAATAACGGCGACTTGTTGCCGCACTAGACTGCTTATTTACTTTGACCATCGAGGTGGTTTTCGCAGGTAATACCACCTCTACTAATAAAGAGCTTTCGTCACAACTAACCATTTTTTTCAGTGTGTTACCTCTGCATGAATACTCTTCGCGCCGGTGAGCTTCTTTGCCAACAGGTGAGGATGTCCCACCTGAGTTGGTCCGATCATTTAAAACGATGTTTTCGCATTTGTCCGGGGCCATTGCCTAGTCATCGCCTCGGTTCGGTTCTATTGCCACTCCCAATTGAACCATGGCCTCCATCCGAGAGAGCCCTTTTGTGGGTGGCACTGTGCGCTACTGGTGACGTAACCGCATTATTCGTTGCATAGGAAGTTGGCCCAATGCAACGTGGCTCAAAGCAAGAGCCGCAGCTCTCGGGCGGCATTATATATTATATAAAATATAAAATATTTTATATTATATTATTACTATTGGTTGCATTTCAATCCGCCGCCTATACTTTAGATTCGTGATCAGAACTTCCAACCGCGGACTTTTGAATTTGGCGCAATAGTTATTCACGTGTACCTCGTTTGGCCCTTGCAAACACCTTGCTAAAAATAGTTTTTTCTAGCTCAGGGGGTCTCAAATCGTGGAAATTTGATGAAAACCGACTAACAAGGAAGGTATCCCAGGTGTCCGTCGCCGATTTTGATGAGCTTGAAATATGTCGTAGAGCACCAAGAACGAAGCGACACGTATCTTTTTATATCTGCGGAAAAACAGTTTAAGGGGGTGAAACAGCCCCTCGAAGATGGGGGTAATAAGTGACTGTTTGAATGGTTCACATTGAAAAAGACAATATTGTGGAACTAAACCAATCGGAAAAGTTTCATCACAATGAAGGATGAAAAACGCGATTTGCTTGACGTCATTAAAAAAATTGTAAGGGGGTAAACTACCCCCTGCTTACCACGAAAATAATTGAAAGTAAGAGAAAATTCGATGGAAAATTCTGAAAAAAATATGCGTTACAGGACAGTACTAGAGTAAGTTGACCTGTTTTTGCATTTTTTTGAAAAATCATATTCTACATGGTAACCACCCCTAAACAAACTGTATCATAAATATGCATATATGCAGCCTGCGATATAGATGAAACTCTGTATATAGAGGTTTTCGGGTTCGCTGAATCCAAATTTGGCAACAGAATTTCCAAATTGAAAGTGGCGGATACAATACGGCGGATCAGATGTTTTGAAAGTAAGTGCATTTTTATGTAATTGTCTATCTTTATGGGTTTGAGCTCGCAAAATTCAAATATGACCAAAAATATCAAGATTAGCAATATTGGGACCAATATAACGAAATTAAATATTTCGAAAATGCATGATTTTGTACTTGTGAGCCGCTATACTCATTTCGAATGTTGCTACTATCTTCCATACACTAACACAGTGACGCATAAAAGTTACAGCTTTGTCTCATACTATTAAAGGGTGAATTTACAATTTTCATTCATATTTAGAATTTTGCTGTATTTTACAGTATATACATCATTATAAACGTTTCAGTGTATATTTTTCTTACAACTAGTTTTCAAATTTTGAGCAGTAATGATAATCATCGAAAAAATGTTTAAAACATAGAGATTTTTTACACCATGAACATCGAATTATAGCAACGTTTGTACAGCCTTCAATTTCGCAATGTGTTTTACAAGAATCTCCAAACCCGAAGTCTACCGGATTTTCAAAATCACCTGGTTTTTCAGCAACATACCCGCTTTTATACCAAGAGTATTTGAAAAGGTTTATGTATCTCGGGGAAGATAATTGGTTATGAACCAAAGACTGCATTTTAATAATATTATTTCTTAAATGTAAATTTAAATCACAGTCAATCAAAATGACGCTGTCTGAAAAGTGGCGAACGTAATTTTTCCAAACTCTAAATCCATATACGTCAAGTGGTTGAATGTTTCCTGTAGTTCCTGTCGGTATAAGTTTCAAGTTGAGATTTTTGTCTTTGGGTGTACTTTCCGCTACTACCCTTGGGCAATGACCACTCCATGAATCAAGTAATAAAACACTGTTTGGCCCCACATTTGGAAAATATATTTTTCTAACCAAATTTTTAAGTGATCTATAATAAATAAAGAAGGATGAATATAATAATTGTAAGTATTGCTTTTTGGATCAAAACGCTTAATATGAAATAGCTGTCACATACATATAAGTATATACAGTATTCACATACCCGATGTAAGTTTCCCAGATCTTGATGCTTCGACATAAACATTATCGGGTCTAAAAAGGTTGGCTTCCACCACCTGTCCGAACTTTACACTTTGTTCTTTTAAAACCAAAAATAGAGGCGATAAAACTCTTCCATCAACTGATATCAGCGGTTGTATAGTGTAACTATGGGTTGTAGATGAAACTGACTGGACAAGACATTGAATTTGTTTTTCTCCTTCGACGGCTAAAATTCTTCCAGAATGCCTCTCAAGCTGAAAACCACTTTGATCGGAATTATAAACATTTTGTAAACCAAACATTTCTATCTCCCGTTTGACATTAGCGACAAATTCTTCGGCTTTCTTTTCTAATTCTTCAGAATTTTCTAAAGATTTTCGACTCACAAATTTATTGATTTTTCTAGATACTGTTCTATGTGCATACTTAAAGCGTTTTAACCTATTCTTTGAAGCTGTAAATCGAAAATCTTCATGTCCTATTTCTTTTTGTGCTTGTAGGGCCCATTTACGTAAGTCATTGTCATGAACAATAACACCGGCATCGATTGCTGCTTTAAAATTTTCTAATGTAAAGTCACAAATTCGAGCTATTTTTTCTCTATAAGTTCCGCCTTTGTTTAGAGCATGAGCCCACCATTGTAACTGTTTGTCAGATGTCATCCTTCTAAATTTCTGTCTGACAGTATCAACACTTAAATTTTTCTTCTTACCGCTTCTCCAATATTCTACAGCCCTTAATTTATAGTCATAAGATCTTCTACTATTTCTGCATCCATATCTTTATATGGTTCATGAAAATCTAAAGAATCCTCAACCGTGACTTCAACGCCATTGAATTTGTTTATGGCATCTAATAAAATGTTTTCAATGTACTCTTTTAGTTCTATTTCTTTATAATTTACTGGAGATTCTTCTATTTTTAGCGACTGGAATGTCGCAAGTAACAGATTGAGCACATTTATGGGCTTAACCTTCATTTTCAGTACTGTAAAGACGGTTCACAAATTATACTAATTAACAATTATGATTCGTGGGGACGTGTATTGACCCTCAATAATAAAACTGCTTTGAGATTATCAATGAAAAGTGGGCTATAAGGTGAGGTGGAAATAGGTACAATTAGATTATAATTATTCTTTCAAATTTTATTACCGTCCCGTTTCAAGTTTCAAGAGGTACTTGTAAGTAACCAAATAAATATTTAATAAAAAATGATAACTGTGGTGTTAACCAAATCTACGTATTTAATTAATTTTAAGACGTGGACATTCGACGATATTTCTTATATACGTATATGTATAAACATTTTTACATTCTCATTCATGAGAGTGTAATGTAATCGTCCAAATTTTCTATCTCTGGTTTTTAACGGATCTTCACGTTTCGGCACTCACAGATTCTAAAAATCATAAAATTTTATCGGCGTCTGTCTGTCTGTATGTCTGTGTGTCTGTATGTATGGTTACCTGAATGTTGTAGTCACGCTAACTTTTGAAGGATTTGTCGAATCGATTCAGCCTTTGATAAACTTTTTAAGGGTCCAAAAATGAAGGTCAAGTTCGTCAACCAGATATTTTGGATAAAAATTCAAAAAGTGAGCACATTTTGCAAATTTTTAAGACCACTTTTTTTCAAGATTTCAAAATTCTATGTACGGTTATTAGTAGTACGCAAAAAGACAAACCATTTATCCTAATGACATTTTTCGATAAAATCAAAATTATCAGAGTTGTAGCATTTTCAAAATCCAAAAAAACAAACGAAAATTAACATTTCAAGCCGAACAACGCACGCTATGAAAAAAAGTCTAGAGGAGAAAAACGTTTCTTTTTGAGAGCCGTATAAGACTATCATAAGAACTTTTTGAATTTTTTTTCAAATCAAAAATTCAAATTTTGATTGCACTAGAAATAATAAAAAATCAAAAACTCCATTCTTCTGTCAAGCTATGCAAGATACAAAAAAAGTTGAAGAGATAAAAGTCGTGCACCTTAAAAAGATCTGCAAATTTTGCAATATCTGAATAAACAGTACCAGATCGAGGTACATAAATAAATATAATATACATTAGATATAGTATTGAACATAATGTAGAAAATTTCACATTTTGGACAAAATCGAGTGTGAAGCACGAGATACGTGATAAGAATGTATTCGTTAAAGCCGAAGGAGCTTTAACAAAAAAAAATGCACAATCATCAAATTACAGTTGTTGATGCTTTGACCTTGAATTTTAAAAGGTCTGTGCATAAATAATCTAATTTTACACATTTTGACCTAACCTTGAAGTCAATTTTTTATTCATAATCTCAAGCAATAAAACATTATACCTATTTGGAAAATGCAATCAGTAGGAAAACGTTCAGGGGGTATCTACGTGTCATCATTAATGTTTGTTCGCAACAGTATTAATCTCTTTTACTTTTCTCATTTAAAAATTTCTAGAAACAATGCGTCACACAATTGACGTTTAATATGATGTTTCATA
>CAKNWW010201158.1:0-22018 GCA_932074435.1 Andricus kollari
GAAATAATTTATTATTGAAACAGAATTATATTGCATATTTTAAATTCCAATTAAAACAGTATTTATGGGTGGCATAGAAATGGGAAAAAATATTTCGTTCATTTGAACGTTCGGAGCCTCAGGTACATCGAAATATGTATAAATATAATCAAAACAATAATAAACAGTGAACAAATATTTTTTTAAGCGAAAGATTATTAATTTTTATTTATTAATCATTAATAATAAACATCATTTTTCCATTTTTTTAAAGATTTTACCAGCGAAAAACTAATGGATAAGTTGAAAAAATTTGATGTTTTTATCCATATTTTTAATAAATAAATCATATTTTGTAGACATAATAACGTATTCTTCATCATAATATCAATACGCCTGCTTTCATATTTGACCATGTCTATTTGTATCGAAATCATCCGCTGGTAAAAACGTAGACAAATTGCAGAATAATAATGCTTATTGGTTAACAAGAATCGTTTTTTTAAATATTCTGTTTTTTCAAATTGAATTATTCTTACTCTTTTGCCAATGTTTAGAAAATATAAATTTAAACAAACAGGGTATCTTAAAGTTGTGACGGCGAAATCCATTCCCTCAGTTGTTACAATTATTAATTAAAATAATGACGTTAATTAAAATTTAGAATTATATCACACAATGTCTTTCTTGCATTGCTATAAGTGAAAATATGCCAACTTCGTAGTACATATTTTATATGGATAACCTAAGTTCGATTTGAGAGATAACAATTTTCAAAAATATGTTTAACCTTACAAGTAACCATCTAAATATTACTCGAAAGTCAATAATCTGTAAATAACTCGTTTAATTCGAGGTATGAAATACGATAGAATACTGTTAACTTTTATTTTGTTCAACTTTTCACTTAAGAATTTAATTAAAAATAGTTTATTTATAAAAATTTTGTGGACATGGCGTACTATAATTCTGAGAAAAAATAAATTTTTTGAATTTCATATTACGCCATGTCCAAAACGAATTTTCCACATCAGCTAAAAATCATTCATAATAGTAATAAGTTCTTGATCACGCATTATTTTTGATCGATAAACTTATTTCGACATTTGACAACGTTTTAGTAGAGTATATTATAGTTAAACATTAAACCTCATTTTCTCAGTTTGACAGTTGAGGGACATGACGTACTATAACTTCAGGGCGACGAAATGTTGTACTTAGAGTATAGAAATAAAGATTTTGCACAATATTTTCGCACTTTGTATATTTGTTTTACCATTTAATATGAAAATATTCGTAAATAGGGAAACGGGTTTTTATCTAGTGAGAGATTATTTTTAAAAGACAATATTAGTATCATTATTTTTTTTTATAGAATGGATATAATACTTTAGTAAATTTATATCATAGAAATTTATGTTTTTATTTAAAGGTAATTTATCAGGTGATTATTATAACTAAACTTATTAATTACTTATTCTTAATTATATATGTATTTTCTCAGTAGATCAATTACATTAATTAAATCAATTACATTACAGTTCAAATTAATAACGAAGCATTCGGCATGGTACAATGTACTCATTTTTTTCATGTAAAATTTAAGGTCTTTTTTTACAAATTTTACAGAAATTTGAAAAACTGAAGAAAGATTTGTTGAAAATTTTAACCTTACTTTTAGAATATAAAGTATTAATTATTTGTACGAGTATTATTTATTTTGTTTTGCTTAGTTCAATTATAATATATGATTGTAATGTAACATATAGTAAGCTGTAATTTATAATTTCTTTACTCATTGCTTTTCATTTATAATTAAGCTTGGTAAAAGGGTGTATAGGTTTACGTGTATTTCTGTTATATTGTATTTTTCATCAATTCTTTGCTGTTGTTGAATTTTCATGGTAATGTTTGTCTTAGGTCTGTAATTGAAGAGGGTATGAATTTTGAATAAAATTTGACTAAAATTTAACAATATTTTTACTGTTTAAACAATTTATTGTTATGCTTTTGATTTCATTTTTTCTTGAATATCAATATATGAAATTTTAAATATATTAATGTGTACGACTTTTGATGCTTTATCTAATTTAATTTCTAAGTTTCCATTTCCTAGTATTTCTAAAACTTCGTGAGGGGCTGAATAATGATTGTCGAATTTTTTAATTTTTCCTCCTTCTTGTAAAAATACTCTATCTCCTACATTGAAATCTTGAGGGTTCATTTTTCTGTCGTAATATTATTTAGATTTTTGTTTTGCTGCCATTAAATTTTGTCTTGCTACATTTCGCATTTCATGTAATCTTGTTGTTAATAATATTGCATATTTATCCTATGTTTCGAGTTTTTCATGTGGTGGTGGTGGCCCGCTTGATGGTTGTCGTGCTATTTTTCCAAAAACTAACTGATATGGTGTACATTTTGTGCCTTCGCGTACACTTATATTATAAGAGAATGTTGCTAATTCTAACTATTTGTCCCATTCTGAAATTTTATCAACAAATTGTGTAAGACATTCTGCTAGTAAATGATGAGACCTTTTAAGTGATCCTTTTGATTGAGCGTCAAATGTAGTTGTTTTAAATTGTCGGATTCTAAATCGCTTCGCTAATCTTTTTAATATGTAATAATCTTTTAATTACACAGCTCCACAAAAAAACCAATGAAAAGTGGTCATATCCTATGTTTTCGAGGTCGCTGAGTACGAATCCGGAGTCGTTGTGGTTCTATGACGTCACGCATCGTCCCTAACCTCAAAGAAAAACGGTGAATTTGTAATTTTATGTAAAACATGTATTTTTTAAATGCATCACAACAACTTCGAATTCGTACTCAGCGACCTCGAAAACATAGGATATGACCCCTTTGCATTGAGAAAATATATGTTTTACATAAAATTACCAATTCGCCATTTTTATTTGAGGTTAGGGACGAAGCGTGACGGCATAGAACCACGACGACTCCGGATTCGTACTCAGCGAACTCGAAAACATAGGATATGACCACTTTTCATAGTTACGAATGATGTTTCACCTTACATCAGCGATTTTCATGTTTTTTGAGGTTATAAACGAAATCTGACGTGATGGAGCCAAACGGACCCCGAATTTGGATTCAGCGACCCCGAAAACATATGATAGACATAGTCAGACTCCAGGAGTACTTTTCTCGATTTTTTTTTGTGGAGCTGTGTTATGACTCGAATTGATCTTTTTCGTTTCTTAGGCTCCCTTAATTTTTATTTTCAAGAGCAGGGATTATTTTATTTGAGTCAAGTATAGCCTTACGTAGTCTACCTAGCTTTTTGATTTCCAAATTTGAATTTTCAAATTCTTTTGATTCTTCTTCCTGTGAATTTTCTGCAATGTTTTTATTTTCTTCATATTTTTCATGTATTTCTGGATTCTGTTTTCTTTCTTTACTTCTTATTAACATAGAACTCCATTTTGATTCTTCACGTTCATTTGAATTATTAATTTCATTTCTTTCTTCCTTGGTATTTAATTTATTTAAAAGATTTGTAATTATTGAACTTATTTCCTTTAATATTCTTACATCTGGATTTTGAATGATTTCTTTAAAATCGTTAAATAGATGCTCATAGGCAGGATCATAATTTTTGTTCATTGATAATTGTCTTCATTTTTTTATTATTTTTATTAAAACTTGGATTTTTTATTTTCCTAGGATAGGATTATTTTTATTTTCACAATTATTGTTTTTGAAATTTTAATTAGTAATTAGTAATATTTATTTTAGTTTCAGTAATTTCGCTCTTTCATTCTTCTTGATTTAATATTTCTTCTCGATTTCCTATTTCTTGATTTGATAATTCTTCTGGATTTCTTATTACTTGATTTAATATTTCTTCAGGATTTCGTATTTCTCGATTGAATAATTCTTTAGTATTTCTTATTGCTTGATTTAATAATTCTTCATGATTTCGTGTTTCTTGATTTAATAATTCTTCAGGTTTTCGTGTTTCTTGATTTAGGATTTCTTATTTCTTGATTTGATCATTCTTCATGATTTCGTATTTCTGGGTTTAATAATTCTTCAGGATTTTGTTTTTCTTGAATAATTAATTTTTTTATATTTCTTCTTTCTTGATTAACTTTTTGTTAGGATTTTTTATTCCTTGATTTAATAATTCTTTAGGATTTTTATTTTTTTATTTGAAATTTCTTCAGGATTTCGTATTTCTTGATTTAATAATTCTTTAGGATTTCTTATTTCTTGTTTTAAAATTTCTTGAGGATGTCGTATTTCTTTATTTAATAATTGTTGAGGATTTCTTAAATATACATGATTTGCAATTAATACGTCCGTGTCATTACTTTTC
Source organism: Andricus kollari (assembly GCA_932074435.1). NCBI lineage: Eukaryota > Metazoa > Arthropoda > Insecta > Hymenoptera > Cynipidae > Andricus > Andricus kollari. Next base: position 4,322 of record CAKNWW010201158.1, read on the forward strand.
TCGATATTGTCTGTCGGATTTCTGGATAGGGGGTCGGCATTCACATTCATTTTACCAGCTTTATAGATTACATAAAAATCGTACTCTGCTCATTTTAATTTCCACCTTGTTATATGAGAACAAGGATATTTGTAATTTTGGAACCACACTAATGGCTTATGATCGGTTACTAAGGTGAATTTTCTTCCATATAAATAGGATCGGAAATGGGTTACAGGAAATACAATTGCTGAAGCTTCTTTCTCATAGGTATAGAATTAGCCTTCGCTGTCGCTTAAAGATCGTGATGCATATGCTAAGGGCTTATCTTTGCTAATCTTGTCTTGGGATAAAATACCTGCAACTGCGTAACGGGAAGCTTCAGTTGTTAAAACGAAAGGTTTAGTAAAATGAAGTCTTTGTAATAAAGGTTCTTCCCACAATTTATTAATTAGTGTATCTGGCTGGAGTTTTAAATTTTCTTCTATTAATCTATTAGCTAATTTTTAAAATTTTTTTTCGTGTTCTTCTGAGGTATTTGCATATAGGACTATGCCGTCCAAATATACAAAAAATTCGATTCCCTGAAGGCCGGCTATAACGAGATCCATTAAACGTTGGAAGGTTGCAGGTGCATTCTTTAAACCGAAGGGCATGCGGTCGAACTCATAAGTGACCATAGGGCGTTGAAAAGGCAGTTTTGTGCGAGTCTTCCTGACTCTTTTTTGTTTAATGAAAATCACAGGCCAGGTCGAAAACCGAGAAATATTGTGCTTCTCCTAACTGATCTAAGATATCCGTGATATTAGAGAGATGATAACAATCTCCTATAGTTTGTTGATTTAATTTACGGTATTCTAAAACAATTTGCCATTTTCTATTTCCGTGGGAATCTGGTTTTTTAAGTACGAGAAAAGCAGATGAATTGTAAGAGGATTGAGATGGCTTTACTATTTTATTTTTTGTTACTTCATTCACCTGTCTAGTTATTTCTTCTCTTTAAACTTCGGGAAGTCTGTATTGTCGCGTAAATATGGGTTGACTCTCTCCTGTAGGGATATTATGTCTTAGTACGTTAGTTGCTTCTAGAGGTTCATCTGGGATTCGAAAAATATTTCATTGTTAATAATAAGTTGAATATATGTTCAGCTGGATATGGTTCTAGATTTTGAGTTTGTTTTTTATTTGAAGTTTGCGTATAATAATCCGGTATTTTGATTTCGTAAAAATCTAAAAGTTCTAGTGCAGGGACTGGAATTTCAACGGGATAAGGACAAGTGTTTGCAATCTTGAGAAAGGCTTTCCATTATTATTTGTTACTATAGCCTTTCCTAAAAATATTCCACTATTTGGTAAAAGTTCAGGAATAAAACCGGTTTCTTTTTCATTATTTTAAACATGGACATAGAATTCAAAAATTGTTCTTGCTGTGATGGTGATTATTTCTTGAGTATCGAACTGATGATATTTTTCATTTATTTCTAATTATCTCTGTTCGTAATTTATCTTTACGTTACTGTTTTGAAAAAATTATGTTCCGATAGCGCCATCATGTTCTACTGGAACTTAACTGGCGATTATATTAAAAATGGTTGGAAATTCAAAAATGTTTATTTTTATTTGACCAAGACTGTATACTGGGTGTTCGTTAATTCCTGTTAATTACAGAAAATTTGGTTTATATATTTTTAGAAATGATTCGACTGATTTTTCTTTAATTAAATGGGGACCGGCTCCTGTGCTCCTTTCTATTTTCGAAATTATAATTGGATGCATTTGATTCTTGATTTAGGCCTTCTTCTGAGCAAACGGTCTGGGAAGGGTATTGGAGTTCTCCGGATTTAATTGTTTTAGAGGATTTAATTGCCGAGGTTGTTCTTGACAGTGATTATTATATTGTCTCTTACGGCAATAATTAATTATATGACCCGGTTTTTTGCAATAGTAGCATATTATTTTATCTTGTGTGAAATTAGGTTTAGACTGTTAATTATTTGGGTGGTTAGGGTCGTTACGAGAGTCATTTCTATTTCATTGTTAGCTGTGTGCCTGTCCTCTCCACGGGGGACTTTCTTCGTTGTATTTATTTGAGCTCCCCAAGACTCGTATCGAGGGTTATTAGTTGAAACATTTTTTTGTAGCAGGAATCGATTGTTAGTTTGATTTTGAGAATAATTAGGAAAATTTTGTCATTGACTTTAAAAATAATTAAGCAAAAACTGTGTTTGATTTTGATAATTATCAGGAAAAAATTGTTTTTGATTTTGATAATTATTAGGAAAAAATTGTCTTTGATTTTGAAAATTATTAGGAAAAAATTGTCTTTGATTTTGAGAATTATTAGGACATAGTTGTCTTCGATTTTGAGAATTATTGTTGGTTAGAATGTTATAACTGTTGAATAAAACTTTTACATGTTGGTGCCATATGTCCAATCTTTCTACAGAATTGACATGATGTGATATCTTCGCAAGTAATATTAACTTTATTAGTTTGTATTTTATTTTCTGTTATTTCATCTAGTTGAGGGTACTTTGATCTTTTTCTTAAATTTTGTTGCGGAAATTGATCTTTCTATTTTCAACGTTCTGTTAATTGGTTCTGAAAATGATAGTGATTTTTCTATTCTGTTTTGAAGTTCTGTTCTTGAACCTCTAATAAAACAATCGAACGCATCTTTTTCTAATTCTTCTAAAAAATTATGCTTTATTTTATTGACTTCTGCTGTTGAAATATTTTTATTTTTTGGTCTATACGCGTTACTAATTTTATTAGAGATTTTTTTTACCCTAGTTACATAGGAAAGAACATTTTCGTTTTCCCATTGATAAATGTTACCTAATTCTCTCTGAAGTTGATAAACTGTTTTTAACGGTGCGTATACTGCTTTTAGTTTGTATATTAGTTCATCTACCGTATTATAACATAACTTTACACATATATGCATTTCGGGCTTGGTAGCATTTATCTTGCTTCTTCGCATGCCTCGACGAAATGACTAAATGGGACGTTATTTGTTCCGTCGAATTGATGTCCACTGAGTAGATAGGTAGATAAACGTTAATTTTTCGGCCTGCTGGCCTTAAAAAATTAACTTGCTTACACTTCCATTTGTTACAGAATTTTCTTAAAAACTAACCCTTGAAAATTAACGTCTTCCTCGCTTCGCCTTGCCTCGCACGCATGTCCGTACTTTCTAGCTTTGCCTCGCATTGCTAAACTCTGCCTCCGCCGCTAATACCTAATACTTATTTACTATTTTAAATATTTACAGTTTACTTATATCTACTTCCTCTCCTATTGACAATCTTTCCTTCTCGATACCTCTTTCTCCTTCCTTCTCTTCTTCTCCATCATATCCAACAACCCCTTCACCCATGCTACTGCCCTTTTATCCCCCCTTTCATGCGTCAATACCTCCATGCTTATCCCGCTCCTTTCCACCTCCACGCACTCCTCCTACCAGTGCTCCAATCTTGCATCCCCCTTCCCGCACCGTTCACACATCCTCTTCTCCCTAGAAAGACAGAACCTTTAAAAACCCTCCATGCACCCACATCTCATCCTCGCTATAAGCTCCTGACTTCCTTCCTCTCCTTTCTTACACAAATATTGCGCTATCTCCCTTGGAATAATCCACCCATAGGTCCCGTTAAGCCTTGACTCTCTTATTCTCTCCTTCCCTGCTGCCTTCTCTCTCTTCATGCCGTTTTTCTTAACCATCTTATATACCTTCCTTCCTTCCTCGTGCATCCTTCTCACCTCATCCATCTGCAGTCCATTCGTTGTAATATACCTTTCCCTTCCAACCTCCATCTTCCCGCCCCCTCTCCTGTATTCTCTCTTCCATCAACACTCCCTAACCAGCTCACTTCCCCCCTCTTCCAAAATGTTTTCATATTTACATGCCCGACTCCCCATTAGAATCCCTAAACTCGTTCTCTTCATCTTCCTCCAGACAATATAATTAGGTGTGTTTCTTGCCAACCCCAGTGTCCTCTTTACATACCTCTCCTGGGTCCTATTTACCTCCTCACTTTCCTTCCACCCCCACACGTCTACTCCACACAATAGCACACTCATTATCTGAGTTCATTTATAATTATAAATTATAATTTTTTTTAGAAATTTTAATATTTTTGTAAATTATCATTATAAATTATACTCAGTTAACATCCAAAATTCTTCTTTCTTTCATGGACTAGGCATTCTAACCTCAACTGTCAGAATACTTAGAATTTTGTGTCGCGCAGCCCCGTAAAAATTTTAAAGTCTTTCTGGCAACTTACAGCGCAAGCGTGGTACGCTGTTCGTCCGATGAAACGATCCTCGCTAGTGAACCCCCACTCGCCTGCGTCGCAAGTGGTTCGCCGCGGCCGAAGCGAAGTATATAAAAGTACGGTCCGCGAGAATAAAAAGTCAGATATCCCCGGGCTTCAGCCCATACAACATCTCCCTAGTTTCTCCGCTCCAACCTTTGCTCGAGCGAAGAAGACCCAAACCAAGGACCTCTCCCTGGATTCCTTCCGACTGGCACTGCATCTTCATCACCGTCCCCACAACTGGAATAAGACGCGAACCAATGTAGATAGTATTAGCAATAAACCTCCACTTCAATTTTGAAATTACTTTGCCTTTCCTTTTGTAAATTAGTTTCCCTCTCCCATTTAATTTAATAACTTTTGAATCAGTCTAAACCCACAGACTCACCTCAGAATAATGGAATGACCTCTAGTGCATCACAGAGTAACACCAGTTGGTTAGTAGGTAGTCTACTCATGTTTGATATCTTTGGGTCAAAGTCTATGTCTGAATTTGATTTTAAATTTAAGTGTGAAGTATATTGAATTTTTACTTCTGGTATACGCGGTTCCTATTTTGGTTGAGTTTCTTTAATTTTTTTCTGTCGAAATGGATTAGAGTTGTTCAAATAATGTTCTTTATTTAATACGTCTTTCTGTGTATTGTCCATTATTGTTGAATTTTCTCTAGTTTGATTGTAGATATTTACGTTAAAGTTTGAGATTGTCACGTCATTCAATGTATTGGTATCCAAAGTTTCGTTTTAAAATTATTTTGAATTCCAGAAAAAATGAAGGTTTTATCTTTATTTGGAGTTTGAGTTTCTAAAGTGATTTCTGACGTATCACTAGTACCAGGTGCGCTAATTATTGATTTTTTTTCAAATTTTGTACCTAAATTAGGTTGAGGATTTTGTGAAACTTTAAGACGTGTTATTGCCTTGTGTGATTCGCAACTTTGGACCGACATTTATGTTTCTCATTATAAGAATGAGTTGAAATAGATTGTATGTTAATTTTTTAAAGAATTACAGGGTATACGCAAGGTTTCAGAAATTATATGTTGGAGGTGCAGGGCATGAATATAGATGTTACAGGGCATAAATACAGATATTATAAATTCACATATAAATTGTATAAATACAATTCTTAACATTAATAGGTTTTTTTCATTCCGTTGAGTTCCACGTGCTCTTTTGTTGTTATTTTCAAGAAAATATTTAAAAGATAAATTCAGTTTTTTAATTCAAATAAAAATGTTGAATCAATTTTCATATTTTATTTTAAAATACTGAAAAAATTTTGCATAACGAGGGACCACAAAATCCGCCCCTTTTGTTGCGCCCAACGCAGTTTTTGAAGGAAAGAAGATAAATTGACGCAACAAAGCTCAAAATAATCGTCAATGCACACATTCTTGTTTATGACGTATTTTTCACCCCCTCATAGGGGTAGTTTTTTGATTTTCAAGAGTCGAAGCGTCACTATTTGACGAAAAACTATTGGAAACTCTTCTGGCTACTTTTATAGTACCGGTGTGATTTCCACCCCCTGATAGGGGTAGTTTTCGGGATTCTGGAGGTTGAAATGGTGCTAAGCAAGAATAGTTACCGAAGTTATTATACATTGGCACTAGCGTGACCATATCTATAAAAAAATTTAAAAAAAAAATATTATATCCTCGTTCTTGGTCATCAAGTACCTTCTACCCCCTGATAGGGGTAGTTTTTCGGTTTTTATAGGTTGAAATGGTGCTAGGTAAGTATAATTAACGTAGTTATTATACATTGACACTAATTGATTTTATCTAGGGGAAAAAAATAATTCAAAAATGTTTTATATCTACTTTTATAGTACCGGTGTACATTCCATCCCCTGATAGGGGTAGTTTTATGGTTTTTAGGGGTTGAAATGGTGCTATGTAAGAAGAATGGACGTAGAGACTATACGTTAATATAACAACGCGATCGTACCTACATAAAAAACATAATTAAAAGCTATTTCAATCACGTTCTTATGCATGAAGAGCTTGCCACTCCCAATTGGGGGCAGATCTTCAATAACTTCCGAAGATCAAGATAAACACACAAATATTCTACAAATAAATTGGAATACAATTGTATACAGAATACTAAGTTGATGAAATATAGGAAATTACCAAATTGAAAGTGAGAAAGGAAAGGATCAAAAGGACTATGTTGCTTAATTTGGTTTCGCTTTACTTTACTGGACTTTGCTTTTAAATGTTATATGCACTGGAGACTCTCAGGTAGCAGAAACTCGTCATCCAGATCTCCTCCTTTAAATAAAGGAAGACCTTATTGCGAGTTTTTAAGAAATTTCAATATTATGAGTTCCTAACTCATGCATTTAAACTTACCGTTTATATATTCCAAATGTTAGTCATGAATATGAAAGGGTGGGAGGAGACGGAAAGATTCGCAGTAGAAGGGAGGGTAGAAGCAGACCATCAGCCATTAGGGTTATGGGTAAGGGGCGAGAGCGGCGGATGGCAAGGGGTGAAGAAGGGTCGACGGGGTAGAGGGTGAGCTAGACGAGGGAGGCGATAGATAGGTATGAGGAGCAGTTAGGGAAGTTAAACTTTGAAGGGGAGTCGGTGGAAGAGATATGGGAGGATTTAAAAGAAAAAGTGAAAAGTTGCGTGCAAAAGACGGTATTCTACTAGAAGAAGAAAGGAATGGTGACCTCATGGTGGGATAGGAAATGTAAAAAGATAAAAAGGAAGGTGAAGAGGAAGTACGAGAAGTGGAAAGAGGGTAGAGCGAAAAGGGAGGAGTACGTAGAAATGAGGAAGGAGTTTAGATTGATGTGTAAAAAGAAAGAACAGGAAAAGGAGAAAGATCTGGAAGAGGAGTTAGGAAATGTTAAGACAGAAGGGGATGTCTGGATGATAATAAATAGGTTTAGAAAGCGTAGAGTAGGGATAAGCGAGAAGATAGGGAGTGAGGAGTGGAGGGAGTTTTTTAAAGAATCATTTCAGGTCTCAGATTCAAGGAAGAGGGATGGTGGGAGTAGAAGAACGCGGGAGGCAGAGATGGAAGAGTTGGATGATGAGGAGATAGAAAAAAAGATAAAAAAGTTAAAAAGGTCAAAAGCAGCAGGGCTGGATGGGGTAGAGAACGAAGCTTGGCTGTTTAGTACACAAGAGGTTAGGGAGAGGCTGAATGAGGTAGTGAAGAAAGTATGGAGGGGGGACGGATTCCCAGGAGGGTGGAGAGAAGGGTTAATAGTCCCACTGTACAAGAAAGGAGATACGAATAGGCAGGAAAATTATAGCGGGATTACGCTAATGAATACGGCGTATAAAGTATACGCGATGGTGGAGGCGGAGAGGCTGCGGAAGGATATCGAGGGGAAAGGAATATTGCCGGAGACGCAGGCGGGCTTTAGGGCGGGTAGGAGTACTATCGACAATATCTACGTTCTGCACCACGTGGTGGATAGAGAATTAGCAAAGAAGGGGTCGAGAGTGTACGCGTTTTTCGTAGATCTCAAAGGCGCGTTTCCTTCGCTGGATAGGGGAAGATTGTGGGAGGCGATGGAGGATAGGGGAGTGGAGAGAGGCCTGATCGAGAGGGTAAGGGAGGTATTGAATATATGAAGAGACCAAAGATAAGGTAAGAGGAGAGGAGGGGATTTCGGAGGGATTCTGGATGGATAGAAGGTTAAGGCAAGGATGTCCGCTTAATCCAATGCTTTTTGCGATTTTCATTGCGGATATGGAAAGTAAGCTGGAGGCCGGGGTGGTAGAAGGAGTCAGGATAGGAGGGGTTAGAATTTGGTCACTCGCGTATGCAGATGACATAGTGTTGCTGGCAAAAAGCGGGGAGGCCTTGAAGGAGATGATGAAGAGGTTGATAAGATACTTGGGTAAGAGCAGGTTAGAGCTGAATGCAGAAAAGTCTAAGGTTATGGTGTTAAGAAAAGGAGGTGGGAGGGATAAGGGAGGAGAGTGGAAGTGGAAGGGAGAGGCGGTGCAAGAGGTGAAAGAGTTTGTGTACCTGGGCTTCGTGTTTCGGAGGAATGGGGGAGTGGATGGTCACATAAAAGAAAGAGTGAGGAGGACAAATGTGGTGATAAGGCAGGTGTGGGGGTTGGGAAAGAAGTTATTCGCAGATGATTTTGAGAGGAGAATGAAATTGTTTGACTCGCTAGTGATGAGTGTGCTAATATATGGAGTGGAGGTATGGGGGTGGAAGGAAAGTGAAGAGGTAAATAGGACACAGGAGAGGTATGTAAAGTGGACATTGGGGTTGGCAAGGAACACGCCTAATTATATTGTCAGGAGGGAGACGGAGAGAACGAGTATAGGGATTCTAGCTGGGAGTCGGGCGTGTAAATATCAGGAGAAATTTTTGAAAGAGGGGGGAAGTAAGCTGGTTAGAGAGTGTTGGTGGGAAAAGGAGAACAGGAGAGGGGGTCGGAGTATGGAGGCATGAGGAAGGAAGTAAGGTATATGAGTTGGTTAAGAAAAACGGCATGGAGATTACGTGTGGATCATGCCAAGGGAGAGAGCGCAATATTTGTGTGAGAAAGGAGAGAAAGAAAGTGAGGAGCTTATAGCGAGGATCAGATGTGGGTACATGGAGGATTTTAATAGGTTCGGGCTCTCTAGGGAAAAGAGGATGTGTCAACAGTGTGGGAAGGGCTACGCAAAAGTAAAGCACTGGTTGGAGGAGTGTGTAGAGGTGGAAAGGAGTGGAATGAGCATGGAGGTATTGATGCATGAAAGGGGGGACAAAAGGGCAGTAGCATGGGTGAAGGGAGTGTTGGGTAGAATGGAGAAGAAGAGAAGGAAGGAGGAAGAGGAATGGAGAAGGAAATATTGTAAATAAGAGTGGAAGTAGATATAAGTAGGATGTAAATATTGTAAATAGTAGATAAGCATTAGGTAATAGACGGGGAAGCGAGAGAGTAGGGACATGCGAGCGTGGCGAAGCGAGGCGAGGAAGGCAAGGCGATAAGAGCGTGCGATCCTAGACATAAGGTATTGATGTATGTTAGTTTAAAGGCTTAGATTATGGAAAATTATGTAAAAACAGGAAAGTGTAAACAAGTCAATTTTTTAAGGTTAACAGCCTAAAGAATAAACGTTTGTACTACTTCTATATTCCAAATGTTCACTATCAACCCTTTTTGAAACTGGGCGAGTAACTGTTTTGGGGATTCACTAAGTTATTTCAAGATTCTTTGACAAACTGATTTTTCCGAGCTGGTTCAATAATCTTCTTGTTTACTGATAAATGTACAGATACTGGTGCAGGTGATTATTTGTGTACAGGTATAATTTATTCTGCTCCTGGTGATTTATGGTGGCGATGGTTGACAATGAGGATAGTCAAAGGGGCCTATTAGTCGTCAGGTAGGCTCAGCTCTCTTGCTGGTACATGAGGTGGATGATGGTTGGCAATGTTAATTGTTAAAAGGATCATTATGAGTGGAGTTTCACTTTCTTTTAGGGATCCGAAATTATAATCGACTTCAGTTCGATTGAATTTCCGAAACACAACACTAACAGATTTTTATTTAATCTTTGAAATTCATATTACGATCACTAGAAAAAGTTTCTAAATGACCGGAGTCTATCTGATGTTTTTAATATTTAATCTCAGAAATTTGTCGATGTGCTCTAGGGCACACCTTCCGCCAGATATGTAAATTTGTAAATGGACTCGGAGCTTCCGCTCGATTTGAAATTTAATGGTACACTGACTGACGTTCTAATTCTGATCCATGGGTTATATACGTCAGATTCCATTGTGATCAGAACCAAAAACTTGGCAACCAAAAACTTCATCATCATAAACTTTACGGCGAGGGGCCGTAACGATTGAAATGAGTTTATATATCCAGGTGTCTATATCTGAAGGCGTTGTACCTGGAGATGCTGTTTCTTGAGTCCAAGGAACTGGTCATTGTGCTACCGTCTTTAATGTTTCGTGGTTGATTTTTATGAGCTGCATTCTTTAGAATTCACGTTGAGTTATTGTAAATTCCTTAGAGTCTTTTAAATTCTGCAGAATTTTCTCGATTTCTTATAATTCATTAGTACTTTTTTTAATTCTTTCAAGGATTTTTAAATTCTCTTAAAGAATTCAGGACATAACTCGATTTATTTTTTATTTCCTAAATTCTTCTCAAAGCATGCAATTCTTTTCAACTATTTCCAAATTCAGCAACTTTGGGCGACGGGTTAACTGCTACTGAGTTTAGATGCACAATATTTTTAATTCTGCAGAATTCCATATCAATTTTCATGAAGTATTTAGAATACACATTAAATTATTTTGAATTCCTTAAAATCTTTTGAATTCTGGAGAATTCTTTCGATTTCTAAGAATTCACTAGTAATCCTTTGAATTCTCTTGAAGATCTTTGAAATAATTCAGAACATATCTTGATACTTTTTTAATTTTGTGAATTCTTCTCCAAACATGAATTTCTTTTCACATATTTCCAAATTCATCAACACTAGTCGACAGCTGAACTACACTGGATTATGATGCACACGTTTTTTTAATTCTACGAAATTCTGCAGAAGTCTTTGAATTCAATTGAAATCTTTCAAAACATTTTTGAATTTTCTTAAAATCTTTAGAATACACATTGAATTGTTTTAAATTTCATTAACTCTTTTGAATTCTGTAGAATTCTCTCGATTTATCAGAATGCACTTATAATCGTTTGAATTATTTTAAAGATTTAAAATATTTCTCTTGAAATATTCCCGCTATAACATGATTTATTTTTAATTTTTTAAATTCTTTTTAAAACATGAAATTCTTTTCAACATTTTCTAAATTCAGCAACTTTCTTCGACGGGTGAAATGCTACTGGACTAGGAAGCACGCGTTTTCATTTATACTGTATAATTCTGTATAAATGTTTGAATTGACTTATAATCATTTGAATGCTTTTAAAGTTTCTCGAATTTTGTTGATATATTTAGAATACACGTTAAATTAATTTGAATTCCTTATGTAGAGTCTTTTGAATTCTGCAGAATTATCTCGATTTCTTAGAATTCGTTTGTAATCTTTTGAATTCTTTTAAAAGATTTTTGAATTCTCTTGAAAGATTTGGGGTATAATTTGATTTATTTTTAATTTTTTGAATTCTTCTGAATAAACGTGGAATTCTTTTCAATAATTCAACGTACATTCTAAAGATTTTAGAAGAACAGCATCTTATTTCATTAGTAGTTCCCGTTGGACTAAAGTTAATGAATTTCGAAATAGTTAAAAAGAATTCCATGCCTACATTTACATTTTTTCTATGTACCGAATTTCGATGAGCCAACAATTTATCTGCAACATGTTTAAATAAAATAATTTTGTGTGCGCAAAGTTATTTTACGGTTCGATGAAACATGAGCCCATCCGATTTACATAGACAAACACCTTCGTAATCGCATTTTTTGTAAAGCTCTAAGCAAGGTGAAGTTATCGCGGGCGAGATATTGCTTTTAAGGGTTGCACGCACTTGAAATTATTATCGATTAATTATTAATTTTTTGTATTATTATGTTGAACTATTATTATTGTTGTTCTTTTTATAATAACCGAGGCGATGACCGAGGCGACGACCAGGCAATAGCCCCGGACCAACTGGCAAAGAAGCTCACCAGCGCGAAGAGGATTCATGCAGAAGTTACATGACCGCTGGATCAAAATGCACCCGGAATATGCTCATAAAACGCCCCAGTATTTAAGAGATCAGGTATCCTTTTTGTGCAAAAACGTATATGAAGCTCTTTTTCGGCAAGAAGAAGAGCAACATCCTACAGCGAACACACCACCCGTTCAAGCAAGACCACCTTTGCAGATAGCCGATAATGTCAACATGAGAAGTAGGAGATCTATCCACCAAAAAGTCTTTCTCAGGATGGACAAATTATGTGAAGCTAATAATGCTCTCCCCGATTTGCTCCCCGAAGTAGTTAATCTCTGGAATCTGAACTGTGTAGTTTACGAGAAGGCGGTCTCTCTGCTTAGCGACAATAGAAGTAACGATACTTCAGTACGCCTGAGTGAGACTCGCGAGCGTATTGCACAGCTTTAGTTCAAAATTGAAGCGGCGAGATGGCATGCATCAAATATTCAGTGCGTGATTACCTACATAACATCAAATAAAAAATTCACTCTAAAAGTTAGGGTACTTGCTCGAAACTTAAGAAAAGCAAATCACACGCTGAACAAGTGTAAACTTTTGACCATCAAGCAGCACTGTACGGAAAAAATAATATCTCTTTCAACAGCGAAACAGCGCCTTGAGCGGCAAATAACATGGATTCAGGAAAATTCCACCTTTTCTACTCATCCTTCCCGTCTGTTCAATAAAGCGTCACCTGCCGTTAAAAATCCGCCTAGTCGAGAAGAGATTCAAGTCTTTTGGGAGAAAGTGTATGGAGAGACTTATCAGCTTAATGAAGACACTTCAGATATATCACTCTTGTGTAACTTTTGCGAAAGACAAAGGTTGCAGGCTCCAGAGGAAGAGCGTCCACTAATTACTGCTGAAGAAGTAAAGAAAGTTATCGCTAGAACTAAGAAGATTTCAGCGCCAGGGCCAGATAAAATCAACAAGTTTTGGTGGAAGCAGTTCATTTTTACGCACTAACATCTAGCTCATATATTTACTACTTTCTTAAATGGAGAACAACCCATTCCGCAGTGGCTAGTGGAAGGACGCACAGTATTGATCCCTAAGATCGGAGATTTGTCAAGTCCACAGAACTACAGGCCCATAGCTTGTTTAAACACCAGCTCCAAGCTATTCACTGGCATCCTCAAAGAGAGGATATTAACATCTATCGAGCCGAGTGCAATACTTGAACAACGTGGATGCAAGAGAGGGCTGGCAGGTTGCAGGAAAAATCGGTGAATAGACAGGTGTATTACCCAAGACTCGATCAGGTATTGACGCAATCTGTCCATGGCTTGGATAGACTACTGTAAGGCATTCGAAACACGAACCATGCGTTACTTATTAAACTCCTTGAGTGCCTGGAGGTGCATTCAAGAATAGTGAGATGCATAAAAGATCTTATGCTCTTGTGGCGGACAAGATTTGTCATAACATCTGACAAAAGACAAGTGACTACCAGCTATATCACATATAAGAGAGGGGTCTTCCAAGGAGACTCTCTAAGTCCGATACTTTACAGCATCTCCCTCTTGCCTCTATCTATTGTCCTCCGAGGCAAAAGCTCTGGATACCTATGTGGCCCGCCGAACAGAAGAGAATATAAGGTCAACCAAATTTTATATATGGACGACCCTAAACTCTTTGCTTCCTCGAAAGAGGATCTTAACATCCTTGTGGAGGCGGTGAATAGGTAATCTGAAGCGATTGGCATGAGCTTTGAACTGGACAAGTGTGCCTGCGTCCACCTACATCAAGGACGACTAGAAACTACACCATCGAGTGACGATCGGGATGTTCAACTCATAGACGGAGATATCATACAACTTCTTGGTAATGGAGAAACATATACATATCTTGGAATACCGCAAGCGGAAACTCAAGATGTGCGTGTGTTAAAAACGCCACTTGTAAAAAGGTATCGCCAAATTCTCAGAAAAATTTGGGCTTCCGAGTTATTAAGGAAAAACCTTATTTCATCGACTTCTTCCAGACCATTTATTCAGCGTTTTGTACATAACGTTTCGGAATCAGACCGATTCCCTCATCAGATTATCTTTAAAACTTCGCAGACAGTTCGTATTTTTGAAATGAAATCGGAATTTTTTTTTTTTTTATAAATATGTATTGAACTAATCATTCTCAATATAAAAGAATACTCATTATTAAAAAAAATTAAGACCTGTAACAAATAAATTATACGAAATTTTAAATTAAATACGTATTTATTAGAATGGATGCTAAGTTAGTAAGTTTCTGATAAATTGTAAAATTACCTTTTTGATGACGGAGTATGTAGAATTAAAGTAATACTCTGATGATTTGAAGTTAAAAATTATATGAAACTTATGTTGAAAATTAAAAAACAAAAATTAAATTTATAGGGATGACGGAGTGTGCACCCTCCGTCTTCATCTTAAGATATGAGCATTCGTTATATTGACAACATTATTTGAAGAGTAATTCCTTGGCGCATGCGTAGTAACACTTCTCAAGATCATAGGCGTAAGTACTAGCAATACTACATAATAAATTTAAATAAATTAAAATAAATTTATTAAATTAGGTAAAGATAAATTAGATAATTTAGATCAATGTAACGTAGTTTATAAAGTAACATGTAACTGCGGCAGGACTTATGTAGGACAAACGAAACGCCCCCTACACATCAGAATAAAGGAACATAAAAATAACATCAACTATGTCGAAAAAAATCATAAGGTTATAGCGAAACATTTGGTTCAATGCCATGATAGAGATCCAACTGCCATAAATTGGGATAGGGCTGAAATCTTACATGTTGAACCTAATTACTATAAACGTGCCTTTGCCGAAATGGGTTGAATTGAAAAAGAAGGCGAAAAATGTCTCAACAAAGTAACTGATTTAGATTTTTTCAACGAATCCTATAACATGATCTTAGATTCATTATGTTAAGTCCATTTCTATCTCGCGTTTGATTTTTTTCTATCTACGTTCTATCGTTTCTATCTACGTTGATTTTTATACCACTTCGATTTTCATACCTTTCGATTGTTAAATTATTATGATTTAATCACTTATAATTTATTATGTAGTATTGTTAGTACTTACGCCTATGATCTTTAGAAGTGTTACTACGCATGCGCCAAGGCATTACTCTTCTTGCTCATTCTTGCTCATATCTTAAGATGGAGACGGAGGGTACACACTCCGTCATCCCTATAAATTTAATTTTTGTTTTTTAATGTTCAACATAACTTTCATATAATTTTAAACTTCAAATAATCAGAGTATTATTTTAATTCTACATACTTCGTCATCAAAAAGGTAATTTTACAATTTATCAGAAACTTACTAACTTAGCATCCATTCTCATAAATACATATTTAATTTAAAATGTCGTATAATTTATTTGTTACCGATTTTAATTATTTTTAATAATGAGCATTCTTTTATATTGAGAATGATTAGTTTATTACATATTTTGAGAAAAAAAATCTGATTTCATTTCAAAAATACGAACTGTCTGCGAAGTTTTAAAGATAATCTGATGAGGGAATCGGTCTGATTCCGATACGTCATGTACAAAACGCTAAATAAATGGTCTGAAAGAAGACGATGAAATAAGGTTTTTCCTTAATAACTCCAAATTATTATTTCCCAGACGTTAAATCAAGAATATTCACATCCCGAAATTTGGGCTTCCGAATTATATGGAAAGAATAAGATCCAGGCGAGCAATATGCTGGTCGCTCCTATACTGCTCTACACATTTGGCGCAGTAAAATGGAACGTCAATGAGTTAAAGCAACTTGACCGAAGCACACGCAAGATGATGACAATCCATCGAAGTCATCATCCTAGATCTTCCGTACCTCGAATATACCTACCTCGAGATAAAGGGGAGTAGGCTTGCTAAGCTTGGAGAATCTTCATCGAAGAACGGTTCTGACTACAGCCTGCTCAGTTGTAAATAGTGCAGATTCTCTTATGCAACTCGTACATCAACATGAAGCCAACAATGTTGCGGCGTTTCTATGCCGTGCCGCAGATAGGGCCGCAGAGGAGCTTGGCCTCCCATTTCATTCCAGCGACACTGCACATGGCCTAGCATCACTAACACCTTCGGTGCTCAAAAGTTGTGTACAGGAAGCAGAACATACGCTTCTACTAAGAGAACGTGTTGATAAGCCCCTTCATGGTAAATTCTACGGCATCATACGTAGAGAAGAGCTCTCGATGGGTCTGTCCAACATGTTGCTCAAGTCTGCTGGATTGAGATCGGAGACTGAGGGGTTTCTTTTTGCCTGTCAAGGCGGCGTTATAGACACCTTAGCTTACCGCGAGCGCATAATGACTATACCTGTAGGCGATACTAACTGCCGAGCGTGTAAGCAAGAGCCAGAAATACTTGGGCATGTTCTCAGTGGATGCTCAAAGTATGCACGTTACGGGTACATCGAGAGACACAATGCGGCTCTAAAAGTGTTATATTACCATCTTAGGCACTTCTATGGTGTTGATCTTTTGCCCGTCTTGCCATACGGCCAGGGGGAACTCGAGTCCGTTGTGGAGAATGATCAGTGTAAGATCTACTGGAATTTCGCATTCTCCAGCACTCAGCGTATCAGTGCTACGAAGCCTGATATTGTACTCCATGATCTAAAGACCAAGATCATTTACGTGATTGAATTCACGGCACCAGCCGATGGTAATATCACGGCAAAGGAGGAAGAAAAATGGGCGAAATATCAAGCACTTCTTTTCGAGCTGAGCAGGCTGTACCAAGGCTACAAAGTCCATCTTGTAGTTCTCATAATCGGCTGTCTTGGAGGTATGAAAGCATAATTTCTTAGCCAACTCAACAAGATTCCAGCTTGCCAGCGTCAGGCTCATTTCATCGCGAACCGGATGCAAAAGGCGTTTCTTCTGGGATCACTTCATCTGGTCCGTCAACGCTGTTCCTCATAACATTCTACAAAGATTGGTAGCTCTAAAAAAGTATCCACAGGTGAAACCTACATCTCCAACTGTCCCATCTGCCGCGTAAGGTCATCCGCGTCTAGAGACCTGACTCCAAGAAACAGTTTTGAACGATGTTCTCTCGCGTAAATTTCCCGCTCTTGCTTACCTTCTAGGACAGAAGGAGCAGAAGTGGATGACGTAAACGTTCCAGTTGCGTCGCGATTATTTGCTTTAAGGAACAATGATCGTAACTTTCGGAGCCTACAACTTCTGTTATAAATTACTGTTGTTAATTTTACTGTTTTCCACACTACCCATGAGTAAAGTAAATGGCGCATTTTTTTCTTGTGGTTTTCGCATTAGGCCCAATCCACATGGATGGATGGATGGATGGATTTATGAATGAATTGATAAAGTCGCTCAAAATCTCGGCAACGTGTACGCAGTCCTACCCGTTGCATTTCATGCAAATGATGGAACATCTCAGCCCTGCCTTCTTGCAACGAGGGTACTAGCATTTCACTCCATCGGTTACAAAAAGCAAATTCAATCTTGCTTCTCTTCCACCTTCGATCTTAGCAGCAGGGCAGAATTCATTCCGAGCTTATCATCAGATTCAAACTTGGTGTGCTGTTCAGAAGAATCCCGAAGAATAGGGTTAGAAGAGAAGCACGACTGGCCTTACATCAGTCACAGCGACACAAGATCCTCCTCCTGAGGTCCTTCATGTGGTTGCAGGAAGGTAGGGCTGAACTGTTCCATCATTTGCATGAATTACAACGGACAGGACTGTTCAAAAATTGCT
>CAKNWW010201176.1:0-11830 GCA_932074435.1 Andricus kollari
TTTTAATCCTATTTTTTGCGACTTAAAGTTTTAATTTTTCAGTACTATGGAGAGCCGTCCATGGAATTTCTGAATTTTGAAAAAATTGGTCTACAAAAATTTGAAAAGGCTCTAACTTTTTGAATTGCTATCCAAATAAGCTGGTTAACGAACTCGATCTTTCTTTTTGGTCCCTGAAACTGTGTGCCAAGACGACGACGACGACGACGACGACGACGACGACGACGACGACGACGACGATGTAATAATTCATTATTTTTGTGCGAACAAAATTTGAATTTTCGATTTTTTAAGAAAACTCAAAAAGTCGTCATGAAAATCTTGTAGGGCCATCAAAAAGTAACGTTTTTCTTCTCTTGACTTTTTTTCATATCATGCTTTATTTGGCTTAAAATGTTAATTTGCACTTTTTTGGGGGGATTTTGAAAATGCTATATCTTTGACAATTTTGCTTTCATCGAAAAAAGTCATAGGGATAAATTATATTAATTTTTGAGTACTATAAATAGCCCTCCATGGAATTTCTCAATTTTGAAAAAAATGGTATAACAAAATTTTGAAAATGCAATAACTTTTTGAATTGCTACCCAAAATAGCTGGTTAAGGAACTCGATCTTTCTTTTTGGTCCCTGAAACTGTGTGCCAAGGCGCAATCCAATCCGATTAGTCTTTCAAAAGTTATGCGATATACAGACGACGACGACAACGACGACAGACGGACAGACACCAACGTAAAAACAATTTTTTCTGACTCAGGGGGCCTCAAAACGTCGACATTTGATGGAATCCACGAAAGCCATTTTTCACATAAAACCAATACCTTCTCATTATGATGAGAATGTAAAAAAACGACAAGAACATTTTGCGAAAAAATCTCTATGCTACGACCGGTATAATTGCCATTAGATCCGAAATAATACGTATTTACAGCATTTAATTTAATAGTTTTGGTGTCTACCACAAAGCACCCAAAAAGAATATTTCAAATTACAAACTTCATTACACAATAACTCATCTACGGTAAAACATATTTATATTTTTTTCAAGTTCTATAATAGGATTTCTTTGTTTAAAAATATACCTATTCTTTTCGAATGAAGATATTTCTATAATATTATTAACAGTTTGTGGATGATTGCCAAAAAGTTAACAATCTTATTTCCCTGAAAGTCAGAAATTATAAATAATAAAATACGCCAAATGTCTTATCACACATCTTTCCTAGACTACAATTTAAAAATTAAAAATTTCGGAATAATACGTATTATAATACTTTAATTTAAAAAATATACATTTTAGGCGGTTAGGACATTTTTTTGTTTTCGTAACTTTCATTGTCTAAATTGGTTTACTTTTTGGTATTCACCTTTATAATGTTTTGATACAATCACATTGTAACAATAATAAATATGTTGTAAACAAAAAGTTATGTGTATATTTTTTGACCATGAAGCATCTTCTAAAATTAAAGAAAAAACAATATTTTCAGGTAATTTTATAAATTACAATCAAGCATCATGTCCAAGAAGATCACACAGTCATCTTGGATTTTCAAACAAATGAAAGTTGTGCTTAATTGTGCTAGACTTGTTCTCTACTGTACCCAAAAATATTTGTTTTGAAATCAGAATTTGAGTCAGATTTTCCAACAACCGTTTTTAAGGCCAACAACGACGTTTTGTTTCTTTTTTCGAAATAAAATTGCTAGCATATAAAACGTACAAGAATGTGCCGTAAAGCAAAGTGTGATTTGTTGAACCATTACAAAAAAAAACATTTTTAAAAAAAACTGTGCACCGCTGAGAAAAAAGCGATTTAAAAAATGGAATTTTTCGAATTTTGAAAAAATAAAAGTTGTGTTGGGTTGTGTTTCGTGAGAACAAGGACTACACCTACATACACTTTTCACTCAGACTCATGATTTTCAAATAAATTCCACTGGAAATCTAAAAAATGTGCTGAGTTGTGGTAGGTGAACACAACAAATATGTCCAAAAACAATTTTTACACTGATAAATATTTTTTTATATCGACTTTTTTTATCACAGAATGATTTTTTACCAAAAATGAACAAAAATGTAAATTTTGAAAATCTGGAAGTTGTGCACAGTGAGTAGAACAACTATTTTTACATATCTTTCTTACTCAGATGTATATTTTCCAAAAAAATTGGATTTTTTTCAACTTGGAATTATTTTTTGACCCAAACTTTAAAAAAATTGAAATTTTTCAATTTGAAAGTTTTGCTGAGTAGTTCTAGGTGAGCACAACAGCTGTAACTAGAAACAGTTTTCTCTTCGAAAAAAATGTCGATACTGGCCCTAGAAACGTTTTTTTTGGGGGATTTTAGCTCAAATTTTGGTTTAGAAAAAAAATTTTTTGTGGCACAATACAGCACAAATCTAGAAAAATTCAGCACAACTTTCATTTTTTGGAAAATCGAAGATTGCAATGCCAACTTCTTGGACACTCCAGCTTCAACTGTAATTGAAGGGCCAGATCGAAGAATGGGATGTGCGCGGGACCGCTTGAAAGTGCCCCTGAACGTTATGCAATCTCCCGACAATCCCCGCTTCTACCGTTCGCCCGTGTTTACATTTAAAAAAAGGTACAAATCGTTGATTCTCAGAGAACTTCCAGTGAGAAAGTTGTTCCGTACGCTAATAGCACGGAACGTTCCAGGAACGTTCCTGGAACGTTCCGCGGGCACCTTCGGAACTTTCCCGGGAGGTGTAAAATGTCCGCTGCTTGGGAACGTTCCAGGAACGTTCCATTGGGACCTGAGGGGAACCTTCAATTATTGTTATTTTTAACAACAATTATCTCGTAAACCGTTAGAGATAGGTGAAAATGGATGTCATTTTTGAGTTTTGAGTACCCCATATACTATCTATAATATGATATCCATATAATAAACTGACATCGATTTTGACCTATCACTTACGGTTTACGCGATATTTATTGATAATAATAACAATAACGGTAATTGATGTTTGGAACGTTCCAGTGGAACGTTCCTGGAACGTTCCCAACCGGCGGACATTTTACACCTCCCGGGAACGTTCCTGGAACGTTCCGAAGGTGCCCGCGGAACGTTCCGGGAACGTTCCGTGCTATTAGGGTAGGGATTAACGAATAAATCTGCACAAACAGCATATTATTTAGTTTTGTATATCACAAGATATCACGAGCTTAGTAAATCGAAATGATGTGCGCCGAGGAAACCAGTCGCTGCCAGTGGGCTGAATCGGGAATTTACTATTCAGAATCACCTACAGCCTACAATTCTTGACCGATTGTTAAATTTTTTGTTTAGAAGTAATCAGCAATAGTTGCATAAGAGCGTGTATGGATTAGATTTTACCATTTTTATCATTTTTTATATATAAATAAACAATGAGCGAAAATGAGACATTTTTTAATTATTATTTTTTATCTTTAAATAAATAACTTAATCAATCCCATTCTCGATGAAAATGAATGTCGAAGTATCTCAAGAATATGAATAATTAACAGGATATCGAATCTAATTGTTATAAACAAATTATATTAACAAAATATCAATATCCTGAAAATTTTGCTTGCAAAGTATATTTGTAAGTTGAAATTGCTTAATTTCATCGACAGGATCACATCTGACCATGAGAATTTGTTGTCTGGTATAATTTGTTTATTTTATAGACAAATTGTATAAACAAATGCGTAGTTTAGGCATTTATAGGCAGAAAGTAATCGTTTTTCTTTCTTTGTACCTTCAAATTATATTAGTGGTAATATTTAATGGTAAAGATTGGTCATTCGATGTTGTTTATTTATTTTATAAACAAAGTTTATAAACAAATTCATAGTTAGGTCATTTATAGGCAAAAAGTAATCATTTTCCTCTCTAATTGTCTTCGAATTACATAAGCAGTGATGTTTAGTGAGGAAGAATTGTCAATCGATATTATTTATTTATTTTATTAAAGAAATTTTATTAAAAAATGCATAGTTTGTCCATTTATAGACAGAAAGTAATCGTTTTTCATTCTTAACGTCTTCAGATTATAGAAGTGGTGGTGTTTAGTCATGAATAATCGTCATTCGATATATTTGTTCATTTGAAAAACAAATTTTATGAACAAATGCGTAGTTTTTCCATTTATAGACAGAAAGTAATCGTTTTTCTTTCTGATCGTCTTCAAATTATATAAGTGATGATGTTTATAGTGACGGTGACTTTTGGTTCAATATTATTTGTTTATTTTATAAACAATTTTATAAATAAATGCATAGTTTGGCCATTTATAGGCATAAAGTAAACGTTGTTCTCTCTGATCGTCTTTAAATTATATGAGTGGTCATGTTTAGTGATGCAGACTTGTCATTCGACATTATTTGTTTAATTTAGAAAAAAATGCTTAGTTTGACCATTTATAGAATTTATAGAATTTTTTACTTCCAATCGGACAGTATTCAAAAGAGAATGCAGAAGCACGTAATTAGGATTTCAAGCGGTTCAGAGAATTCAACACACGAAAGTGCTCTCGAATTTCCAGTGATATCATTGGAAATCAATAACAAAAAAAGATGAATTTCTGTCTACAAATGGCTCAACTATGCGTTTGTTTATGAAATAAACAAATAATATCGAATGACAAATCCTCATCACTAAACATCACTACTAGTGCATTTATTTATAAAATAAACGAATAATATTGAACCAAAAGTCATCAACACTATAAACATCATCACTTATATAATTTGAAGACGATCAGAAAGAAAAATGACTACTTTCTGTCTATAAATGGACAAACTATGCATTTTTGTATTAAAATTTATTTATGAAATAAATAATATCCAATAAAAATTATTCATAACCAAACACCACAACTTATATAATTTGGACCCGATCAGAAAGAAAAACGGTCAGTTTCCATCTATAAATGGTCAAACTATGCATTTGTTTATAACATTTGTTTATGAAATACATAAATAATATCGATTGACAATTCTTTCTCACTAAACATCACTGCTTATGTAATTCGAAGACAATTAGAGAGAAAAATGATTACTTTTTGCCTATAAATGACCTAACTATGAATTTGTTTATAAACTTTGTTTATAAAATAAACAAACAACATCGAATGACCAATCTTTATCATTAAATATTACCACTAATATAATTTGAAGGTACTACGAAAGAAAAACGATTACTTTCTGCCAATAAATGCCTAAACTATGCATTTGTTTATATAATTTGTTTATAAAATAAACAAATTATACCAGACAACAAATTTTCATAGTCAAATGTGATCCTGTCGATAAAATTAGGCAATTTCAACTTACAAATATACTTTGCAAGCAAAATTTCCAGGATATTGACATTTTGTTAATATAATTTGTTTATAACAATTAGATTCGATATCCTGTTGATTATTCATATTCTTTAGATACTTCGACATTCATTTTCATCGAGAATGGGATTGATTAAGTTATTTACTTAAAGATAAAAAATAATAATTAAAAAATGTCGTATTTTCGCTCATTGTTTATTTATATATAAAAAATAGAAAATGATGAAAATGGTAAAATCTAATCCATAGACGCTCTTATGCAAGTATTGCTGATCACTTCTAAACAAAAAATTTGTCAATCGGTCAAGAATTGTAGGCGGTAGATGATTTTGAATGGTAAATTCCCGATTCAGTAGCCCACTGGCGGCGACTGGTTTCCTCGGCGCGCATCATTCCGATTTACTAAGCTCGTGATATCTTGTGATATACAAAAGAAAATAATATACTGTTTGCGCAGATTTATTCTTCAATCCCTACGGAACAATTTTCTCAGTGGAAGTTAACGATTTGTACGTTTTTTTAATGTAAACGCGGGCGAACGGTAGAAGCGGGGTATTGTCGGATTGCATAACGTCCACGGGCACTTTCAAGCGGTTCCGCGCACATCCCATTCTTCGATGCGGCCCTTCAATTCATGTAGGAGAAACTTCCATATACGCAGTGGATAATGCAAGCTATAGTGGATAATCATTAATTAGGAACACAAATGAAAGAATAATAATAATTTATTTTTATTTTTATTCTTAAACACGTATAGTGTCTTAACTATTGATTAAATTTAATTAATTGTTTTGCATGTATTAGTATGTTTAATTGGTGACGTTCCACTGCAGGTTGTATTATCCACTGTAGGGAGGATCTTTTTTAAACCATGTAAGACAAAACTATTTTTGTACAATATTTAGACAATAAGTTTGCTTAAAACATAAGTACTTAGGAATAATATTATCTACACAAATAATGAAAGAAAACTATTTATGAATCATTGAGGTTTCGTGTTTTGAAAATTGGGTCTTGTTTCTCATACTGATTAAGAACTAAATCTCACATTAGCGCACAGAAAGTCGAATAATGCACGAGAATCTCGTGGTTATCGATATTTAAAAAAATAGTCTTACCGGTAGGGTAAAGTTGTGCCCTTGCATCGATTCTCCAAAGCATGGAGAATAGACATAAGGAGACCAAAGTAGTGTACCGAAAATGAGAAAATTTTTGTCGTATTAAAGTAGTTACAATACTTCTTGTTCCCTTGTATGGCGCTGGTGTGGCACGCGTATTAATGGCAGCTGCCTATGTTGACATCAGTTGACATTTTGCAATATTTATATTTGTGATGATATGTGACTTACATATAGATAAATTGTCATTTAAATAAAAACGATGGAAATAATATTATTCATCGCGAAACATCTTTTTTAAAGTGGATATAATTGTAGTGATCCTGCAATGGACAAGGTAGGTACTTTTGAATAGAGAGAATAGAGAAGATTTGAATAGAGAATAATTAAGATTTTAGGTTTCAACGTAAAAGTCAGAATTATTGTATTTGATAAATATGGGATTTTTCACCGGTTTAAAATGCACTAAATGTTTCCTTTGGAATTTAGTTTCATTGTATTCAGAACTGAGTTTGTATTTTTGTTTGTACCTTGAGGTTATATCAGGTTATGTTTACACGGACCATAACGGCAGCCATTGATACGCGCACTACACTAGCGCCGTGCTCGAGAAGATCTAGCATTTCGATGCGCTTTTGTTTGTACATCCGACAGAAAAATGCTCGTTTTAGGTGAAGTTAATGTACAGAACTTTGGGCTCCTTATGTCTATTCTCCATGCTCCAAAGCATAATTTGTCCCAGGCGCGGTTATCTTCAGACTGTCATTCATCGGGCGCGTATTATGATATAAGAGAAAAGCATACGTTGTAAAAAAGTGTTGAAAGTTGGTAAGAAGTGCTGGTTCAAGTGGATTGGATCAACAGATGGAGTAGCAGGGAAATTAAATGCACTCAAGACACAGAAAACAAAATTCTGTACAACTATAAATTGTTAATAATTAAAATTATCAATATTAATATTTTTTCTTAAAGGCAACATAAGAAAACTAATAAGATGAGGTGACAAATAGAATATTTACATATTGATGTCATTTTATGTTAGATTCCCATTTTATGGGCAAACATGAGTATTTTTTGCAAGAAAGGACTAAGTGACAAATAAAATATGCAAATGTTCAATAAAAACAATATTTAATGAGTAATAAAATATAAAAATGATGCACTCATAGATTATATCTCCCCTTTCTATTCAAAAATTTTCCTTTCCACAAATTTTCCAAAAATATTCTTGATAGAAAAAGATTGAATAGCTAATAAATTTCACCAATAATGTATGTTTAGTTTAGTTTGCGTATTTTTAGGTTACATCGCTTATTTTCGTAGTGAAATTAATATTTTATTATGGAAAAACTTTAAGTTGGGAATAAAATTAAAAAATAATGCATCTTCAGGTTATGTCTTGTAGCTCTTAGTTTTTTATCGACTAAACGGTAGTTTTTTGATAGAAAAAGATTGAATGACCAATAAAATTTACAATTGATGCATTTGCAGGTTATTTCTTTCTTTGTCGGTTTAAATTAATATATTTTGGTGAGAAAATGGCTAAGTTACAAAATACAGTTCACATAGAATGTATTTTAAGGTTATGTCTTTCTTTTTTGGTGGGAAGGAAGTAAATATTTTATAGTGGAGAAAGGCTAAACGAGAAATAAAATAGGCTTATAATGCCAGATTTAAGGTTGTGTCCTCCCTTTTCGATGAGAAATGAATATCTTATGACGGAAAAGGGCCCTAATAGCACGGAACGTTCCCGGGAGGTGTAAAATGTCCGCCGGTTCGGAACGTTCCGATGGAACGTTCCAAACATAAGTTACAGTAATTGTTATTATCAGGGCCGCCCCTAACGGACTGGCCGAACGCAAGCATTACGCTACAGCGTAATGCTACAGTAATATGGCATTATAATTATTAGAAGAAGCAAAATAAATATTTAAACTGTTGACATTATAATAATGCGTTAAAATTTACGTTGAATGGTGTGCGGTAATTGCAAGAAGTTGCTTTTTTCAGCGTTAAAAAATAAAAAAAACAAAGTGGCTGTAATTGAAGTCGGGCCCCTGCATATTGGCAACCCGCTTGAACCGTCGTTAGCAGACCGTAATGACAGCCACATTATTTTTTCATTTTTAATGCCGAAAAAGAAACTTGTTGCAATTACGGCATGGCCATTCAACGTATTATTATAATTGCAACAGTTTACATATTTATTTTGTTTCTTTTATTAATTATAATGCCATATTACTTAAGCATTACCCTGTAGCGTAATGCTTCCGATCGGCCGGTCCGCCAGGGGAATTTAGGGGTGCGGGGGCCCTAGGGCCGGCTAAAATGTAGGGGCCTTTTGTAATTCCTGCTTGGCTCCTAAAACGAAAAATTCGGCCCTGGTTATTATTATCAATAAATATATACGTAACCGTAATTGATAGGTGAAAAACGATGTCGTTTATGATATGGATATTCCAGATAACAATACGCAATCATGTCGCACGCACACTGCGCGCATCTCGTGAGGATTTATCGTCATCAAGTGTCTGCATTATGCGACGCATTTGTGGCCGCATATGCGACGCATATCGCACGCACCTGATGAGCGCACGCGCATGTGACTAACGTGCGGTTTTAGGCTTATGCTTGGAAGTGCATAATGAAACTATGGTAAATAATTAAAAACTAATTATAAGTATTTAGAAAATTATTTTATTTATTTTATCAATTCATCTATACATCAGAGTTCAAATTGTACAATGTTGACTTGCACTTGCTTCAAATTTACTGAATAGACTTTAGCTGATAATTGCATATTTACGTTATTTGTTAAGTTTTCTTTGCCATAAATTTCAGTCTATTAAATAAATTTTAAGCAAACGTGGGTTAAAAATGTTATAATTCCAATATGCACTGTTCAGCTTTTAGCACCATCAAACGAATCTTTCTCGCCCGAATTAGTATTGAAAAAAGGGAACGAAAAGCAAATTCACGTCAAATAACGAGTTGTCAAAACAGACTCATAAATTGTAAATCTGAACTAGTCACATTTTATTAGTACGAAAAATTACAAATTAAGAAAATTATCAATATTTGGCGAACATCTTGGTCTCATCTGTTTTATTACTGAATTAAATATGACTAATTCAGATTTGTAGAGGAAAGTTTTGACAAATATATAGAAAGCTTCGAAGATCTAAAACTAAAACAGTTAAATCTTTTTCTTAAACTTTTAAAATAGATTCAAAGACAAACTAACACTAAATACAGATTATCAAACCAGATTTATAAACTGTAAATCTCAACTAGTCAGATTTTTGTAGTATACGATCGTCTCTAAATTAAGGAATCTACAACATTTTGACCTCAGCATCTATTTCGGTAATTAGTTCAATCTGACTATTTTAGATTTCAAGAGAAAGTTTTCACTGATATAGAGAAATGTCCGAACATCATAAACTGAAACATTAATTTTTTATAACTTTAAAGATATACGAAAATTAATTAACTTGAAATATAAGTTTTCCAAATAAGTCCATAAACTTTATGTATGTACTAGTCACATTTTTCTAGTATGAAATAGTCTATAAATTAAAGAAATTAGCAAAAAATTTGTCGAACATTTTCGCCTCAACTGTTTCAATATAATTGGTTTAATATTACTAATTATAATTGCAGTAAAAGTTTTGAATTATATAGAGGAACATTAAAAAATCAAAGAAACATTTTTTTCGTTTAAAACGAATGGAACTAAATAGAACGAGAACAAAATAAAACATAATTAAACTCAAACGTCCTCTGATAAGAAACTAGTTTCTTCAGACTGTTGACATATAATAGGCTAAAGGACATGCAACTACGCTTCCGATAAATCCTCTTCGCTTTCGTCTTCATCAGCATCAGAAATGGTTTGTGGCGCATTTTGTAGATCGAATGATGCTTCACTTTCGGTTTCTCCATCGGACGATGTAAGATTTTCTACTTACTTGCACTTATAACACCATATGATAAATTTTCCTAACCTACTGAACACTAATGAAATCAATCACAATTCACAAACAATCGATGCTGACCGTATCGATATTTCAAACATGGAATACGTGGCGCGAAATACAAATTTGCAATTTCAATTTTATATCCTTAATTTAATAAACATATATTGCATTGTTATATTAAATATTATATTTGCAAATGTTTTAAATGGCATTTAAAATTAAATATGTTAATTAAATTAGGATTCAATTTTTAAAATTTTTAAACGAAAAAGGTTCTTTTCTTTAATAAAGTATTGTTAACATTTAGTTGGACGAGGGAAAAGTTTTCCAAAGTGAATGGGAAGTCGATAAAATTATTAAAAAATTATAAGAAAATTTTTTTTCAACCTGATTATAATAAACTGGAAAAGTCAATAAATTTGTTTCGCCGTTCTTTTAAAGCAAAAAATGTTCCAATATGAACAGGGGCTAATAAAAATGGTAAAACACAAAACAATAAAGCTTATTTACTTTTAAAATTGATTAATAGCTAAAATTATTACCAGGCGTAAAGAATCAATCAATTTTTTTAAATAATTTTTTCTAACGTCCATACATTTTAGCAAACTTTTTTTCTCACCAAACTAAATTTTAATACAGGAAATAAAAACTAAGAAAAGGACAATTTTTATAAACAATTTAAAAAAATTTTAACTTAATGTTGATGCAATGGTTTTGGCTTTAGGTTCCAAAAGAATAAGATTCAATTTCTTAATAATAGAAAAAATGTTACTTGATAGAATGGTGGGCCTCTGTAGTGGATTTATTTCTTTCGTAATATAAAAAAAATCTTTTAAAAAATGACATAAAATCTCACTAATGTAACATTCTTTCCTTACAAAGGACTATTTGGAATATCAACAAAATATATTAAAAAATAATAAAATCGGATAACTTTGAAATTTTTAACTTTTTATAATATTTCGTGAAAAGCATTCAAGAATAAGCATGAATGTGTCATCGAAAGTAATTGCTGTTGCTTCCTCCAAATTTGGAGGACCTGGTAATTTCCATACGAGAATGTGTAGTTTAAATTATTTGATTAAATCTAAGTCAAACGTCATAAATTATTATGAAAAGTTTTTATTCTTCTTATAGATAATTTAAAAATAGAGACAAATTCTGAATGCGACATCTTTTCAAAAAAAAGTTTGGAGAAAAATAGCTGAGATGTTTTTTTTACGTGTAGCAAGTTGCGTAATTTAAAAAAAAAATCCGCGAGGTGAATACTTGATAGACATTCGGCATGGAGTTCCCCAATCGCAAATTGCAATATGTGAATTATAATTGTTTTTCCCGAAAATCATTTATAATTGAAACAAGATAATAAGCTTATACAATTTACCATACTTTTGCA
>CAKNWW010201181.1:0-13208 GCA_932074435.1 Andricus kollari
TAATGGTCCATTAATAATTATTTGTATAAAACAGACGACGGAACTTTTTTCAATAACAAATACAATATTGTTCAATACATACGAAGCGTAATACTTAAAATTAAATAATGACAACTGTTTCTCGTGAATTTTACATAGAAACAGTTACTGCAAATCTCTCTCACAAACATTCGAACCAGTTTTAGTGCGAAAAAAAATTATTTTCCAGGACAAAGTTTTATATTTACTTATTTAATTTCAATATCTACATAATTTCAGATAATGAAGGAAGAAACGAATTCCAATTTTCGGCAAAAAAGTGTTTACAACATTTAAAATTGTTGATGTCTCATAACAATTGAGACTACAAGTCACTCTCACTATAATTGAAAGCATATTCATCTGCAAAGAAATATTGTACAACCAAAATTGCAGTACGTGGCTGTTTCTTAATGTCATTTGTTAAGAACAATTAAAACAGACAATCATCAAATGATTTGCATTCTGGGAGTACTCTTGCATCGATTTAAGATGATTTTCAGTAGATGCAAACCGCTATTGAAGAGTAAACCATGCTTTTGTGAAAAATCTCGATTTTCTCATACTTCAAGTAAAAATATAATGAATAAACAAATGAAAATGCAAGAATCTATGACCAAGGTTCTCTTGGAAATGTAGCGCCCTTCAATGTAAAAAAAATTAATTGCGGATTGGGGCAAAATTGCAGGCTGTAGGCCATTTGAACGCAAAATATGCATTTCCTCCCATACCGCGGTCGTGTGCACTTTAACATTTACATTATTACTGCAAATATTATCCGATTTTCATGAATCTTTTTTTCACTTTCTTGAAATTATATGTATAAAACATTTCTGCTAATTAAAATTGAATCAAGCGATGCTTTCATAATTTTAGTTTTTTGAACTGGCCTGCATCTCATAACAAGGGAAGGGTCATTCTTATCGTGTAATTCGACACGCTCTCGAGTCTCCACTGCCTGCCGAGGGGCTATTCACTGAAGAATTCTCTGACGACCGTCGACTAACTTATCCGAAATCCTCAATTCGTCCCTATAGTCGTCAGCGGTCGTCAGTCGAAGTCAGTCGAAGTCTTGGTTAGTCTTTGGTAGTCTCTGAGCATTCTCCCGTACTTCGTTCGCATTATCGTTTGTACTCACGAATGAGTAAGTCACTGGTCATCTTTAGTCGTCTCTAGTCGTCACTACGGTCTTCGCTAGAGTATTCTCAGTAGCTTTCTGGAAGTTGGGCAGTACTTGATACAAGGACTAACATGAATTCTGAGTGAATAGCCCCTCGCTGCCTGCCTCGTAAATTTCAAGAGGGTCCACGAGCTATATCTCGAAAATACAGACTCAGCTAGTATTGAGATTCACTGCATTTTTTTTCTATTGTTCTTTTCTTTTGTTTATAACTTCAAATATAAACATTTTTTCAAAAAAGCAAGACTTAGCAGCAAAAGAGACCCATACGTAGATGCGGCAAGCGAAAAATCAGACAAAAATATTCAACCGTGCGGCCGGAAACTGTCTAACCATTTTATAATGCTGAGAAGGCGCCTTAAGTGCGAGAGTTCTGGTTGTTTCTCGCATCACAGATCATGCAATGATGACATGTAACCTTCTCGTTCAGGGGCCATACTGGTATCGTAGCACGTTAGAAGGTCATCATGGAGTCGATCCGTCCACCGAAAAGTATTGAGATTCCGCCGGTTCATCGCATTGACTCCTTCTTGAATGGCTCCCCCAACTCTAGAGTAGTCGGCATTGTTGTCCGACCCATTGTCGGAAGCCCTGCGCGATCGATTTTTTTAAACCGCACTTACAACAACTATGTTTGATATTATCATTGTTGTTCCCACGTGTAGCTAGGGAAAGGGTTCGTCCATCTTTGTAGAGCCCCGCATGCCAGTATCCCAGAGTCACCGTTCGAGACACATCACCCGGGTGCCATTTACTTTCGGCTCGGTTTTCTATCAAATTCATGCTAATGGCGGTATTTTTGAGAATTTTTTCAACATGAATAATGTTGAATCAATGAGTGAAAGGTTTCCAAGTACTTTTTAAATGATTTTGAATTGTTCAAACAATTATTATTTGTTTAAATAATTTTTTCTCCCTGTGAGTCGTAAAAAGATATTATCTTTCGGGATAAGTGATTTAAATTTGATGAATATCAAGCGTACTACTCTTTGTTTAACATGTTTGGTAATTATTTAAACATTTTTCATTAGTTTAACCCTTGTGTTACCAGCCGAAAAATTCTATACTAATAACCAGCCGGGTACCCGGGTACCCAGATACGATTTTGGAGGTAAATCTTTGCTATCTTTGCTATGTGTCCTTGAGCGGCTTGAGCTCAACTGCCGCAGTCTTTGGCAGTTTTTCGGAGCAGCGACACGTGCAGTGAAACGACACATATTCAGTGTGACGCAGTCAGTTCGAAGTTTTTCGAATTGCGAATACAGCTTGAAAATCTTTAGCAATATCAGTGTTTTTAATGAATATTAGTTAATATTAGTTTATTTTTTACATAGTAAATATTATGTTTTATTGATAAAACGATGGAAGAGTTATCAAGAGCACAATTTGCGAGGTATGTAAAACAAACATAATTTTTGTATACAAAAATTGATTGAATTATCGATTTGAGTAGAATTTATTTATTGCTCAGATTGAATGATGCTCAGAAGAAAGAAAACTTAGAATCATTATTAGGAGGCGAAGGTAATGAGAGTTTGCCTTCGTCAGAACGCGAGGACGAAGACTGGCTTCCTACGGATGATCCCTGTCTCGAAATCTCCGACAACGAAGTAGAGAGTGACGAGTCAGAATTGGAAGAGAATCAAAGCAGCGAATCTGAGAGAGAGGACCAGCAATAAGTTGCTGCAGCAATGCAACGTAAGAATCTTTCTATCACAACTATACCTAGACTTGTATATTATGTGCATATTTATTTATAAAATTTGATATTTCAGGAAGCAACAGTTCAACTTTTGTGGCTAAAGATAAAACCGTATGGCAAAAAATTGTACAAGGCTCTCATCAAACACCATCTAGAAATATCATTACGTAAAGAGCTGGGCCACATAGGAGCACGAACACGTTATCGATTTTCGGAACTTTCAAAAAGTTTATCACTTTTGAAATGGTGAATATAATTGTTCGCTGTACTAACAAAAAGGCGCATGCAGTTTACGAGGATTATAATAGCCAACATCCAGAAGATTATCCTCGTGTTTGGAAAGATATGTCTCGGAAAGAAATGGACTCTGTGTTTGCTATTTCGATCTGTGCTGGCGCTCACAATTTTAACACTGACCATATAACAGAATTGGGAAAAAAACATATTTTCCTTTGTACCGTGCCACAATGGGTAGATCAAGGTTCCAGGCTATTATGCGATTTATTCGCTTTGGCGATCCTACTACACGTCGTATTAGAACAGCCAATGATAAAGCTGCCGCGATCTCTGATATCTGGGATATGTTGAACGCCAATTTAGCAACTTTTTGTAAGCCAACAGCGAGTTTGACCATTGACGAGCAGCTCTATCCTGTTCGAGGAAGAACAAAGTTTACACAGTACATGCCTTCAATACCTGCCAAGTATGGAATGAAAGTATGGTGGATTTGTGATGCGCAACATGGTTACCCCCTCAAAGGAATGATCTACACCGGAAAAGTTGGCAATACTCGAGACGACAATCAAGGTGAGAGAGTTTTGAAGGAACTGGCAATTGCTTACAAAGGTTCAGGTCGGAACATAAGCATGGATCGATTCTTCACTACATTACCATTGGCAAAACTGCTCCTTACGTGGAACCTTACGCTTGTCGGTACTTTAAAGAAAAACAAAGCTTACATTCCGCAAGAAATGAAGCCGTGAAAATCAAGACCGATTCTATCAACGCTATTTGAATTTCATGAGAAAGTTACAATTTGTTCTTATGTACCAAAAAAAATAAAGCCGTAATTTTACTCAGCACGATGCATAACGATGCAAGCATTTCTGAAGAACTTCATCAGAAACCGGAAGTAATAATGTTTTACAACAAAACTAAAGCAGGAGTTGACAAAATGGACCAAATGTTCTCAAGGTACACGACTCAACGCCGAACATGCAGGTGGCCGCTTGCCTTCTTTTTCAATATGCTTGACATTGCTGCTCTTGCTGCTTATATTGTTTACTATGAAAACAATAAAATGATAACAAAAAAAACTAATCAAGGAAAGATTTTTTTTGGGAAAGCTTGCAGAGGAGTTAGCAATGCCAATGATTGAAGAGCGATCGTTGAATCAACAAATTATGCATATCCCATCAACAAAGATAGCAATTGAAAGCTATGTGGACAGGCCAACATTCGCAATCGACGTTCCTCCCGACAATCAACCACGAGACATCACTGGTAGGAAAGTGGTGGTTGGATTGTGCTATATTTGCAATAAACAGACAATCAGAAAACGTCGAAAGACGAGGAAGAGTTGTGTTTCATGTGAGAAGCCTCTTTGCGATGAACATACTGCAAAAATTACGAGAAGCTTGGAATGTATGGAGTGAACTTTTAGTTTTGAATGACGAATCAATAATTAAAAAAATGTTTGCTTGTCTGCTAACTTTCTTTTGCGTAAATTAGTTTAATTTCTTGGCATTTTATGTAATGATAAACAATTTCATGATTTTATTTATGAACACTTTTGCACAAAAGTAATAAATAAATATTATCATTTTCATAGAATTTCATCAATAAGCAATAAAAAATTAATTATATTTATTATAATTCATTTATAAGTACTTATTCTTTCCTATTTTATACTTATTTTTACTTTGTATCGCTCGAATCCTAATATTTTGGTATGCGGGTACCCGGGTACGCGGGTGGTACCAGCGTGTACTTTTTTCCAAATCAAAAATTTGTTTCGAAAAAAAAAACTTGTAATGTATTTTTCTATGTAAAATTAGCCAAATCATGGGGATCTGGAACGACTTTAGCCTATCTCTTCAGGGAACAAAGTTATGTAACAAAATACACGCCGATGGGTATCCGTGTACCCGGCTGGTGACACAAGGGTTAAACAATTTTTTCTCCTTCAAATCGTAAAAAGTTATTATTTTCTAAAATTAATACTACAATTAAAGTATGTTGGGATTAACCCCTTTTTAAAGGATATTTGGTAATTATTTAAACAATTTTAATTTGTTAAAACGATTGCTTCTTCTGTAAATTGTGGAGTTATTTTCTGAAATTATTGAGACAAGAGACAATTAACGAATGTTAAAAGTACTATTTTTGTTTAGGATATCAGGCAATTATTTAAAGAATTAATAATCAATCACTTGCGCCTTTTCACAGGGGAGGTGGAGAAAAGACTAGTTTTTTCGAATCTCTTACACTATGTCCCTTATTATTCAGTATTTCCTTATCTTAGAACGTATACTATACATTGTTTAAACAATAATAATTGCTTTAAACAATTAAATTCAATTGCTCTAAGTAACGTACATTCTTTTTTGTCTTAAAATCACCCACGTAGATAATGGAATCTGTGAATTAGAAATAATTTGCATGAATATCTTTCCTAAAGTATATAAATATCATAAATGAAACAGAACACAAAAGTAATTTTAAGAAGAAAAAGGACTATACTTTTCTTAGAACAATTAAATTTAATTCTGTAAACAATATACTGTATACGTTCTGAGATAAGGAAATACTGAATAATAAGCGGCATAGTGTAAAAGATTCGACAAAAACTTAACTTTTCTTCACCTTCCATATGAAAAGGCACAAACGAGTGATTATTATTTGTTTAAAGAATTGCGAAAAATCTGAAACAAAAGTATTACTCTGAACATTCATTCATTGTATCATTAATTGAAGAAAAGAATAACTTTTGACGCTTTACGGGGCAAAAATTGTTTAAAGGAATGCTGAAGGAATGTTAAAGGAATATTTGTACACAGACCTTTTAAAACTAATGGTCGAAGCATCGACAACTGTAATTAGGTGATTGTGAATTCTCTTTTAGCAAATCTCTTTCGGCTTTAACGAACACATTCTCATCACGTTTTATGACATGTTAAACTATGTTAAACTAATGGTAGAAGCATCGACAACTGTAATTTGGTGATTGTGAATTCTCTTTTAGCAAAGCTCTTTCGGCCTTAACGAACACATTCTCATCACGTTTGCCGACATGTTTCAACCTGTAATTTCAGGTCCTTTTCAAGGCTCATTCTATTATAAAGAAAGAAAAGAAAAACCGCTGAAGACTATGTTGAGTTTTTCCTATGCAATTTTTAAGGTTATACCGTAAATGATACGTTATCAAAATTTTTAAATTTGTCACAATTTTGACTTTATTTTAAACTTTTAACAATTTTACAAGATTCAAAAACAAAAAATGTCAAAGATACTCCAAAAAATCAACATAGTCTTCAGCGGGTTATCTTTTCTTTCTTTATAATAGAATAAGCCTGGAAAAGGACCTGAAATTACAGGTTAAAATATGTCGGCAAATTTTTTGTAATACAAAATTTTATAACACCAAAAGAAGCGGAATGTGCCTTAATGAACATTATTGTTCTACATTATGTTCAATACTATTATATCAAATGTATATTATATTTATTTCTGTACCTCAGGTTGTTACTGCCTATTCAGATATTGCAAAATAATGTACAAATTTTATTTTTCATGATTACTTTAATAGTTGCTCCTTATTTTGCACTAATTTTTATTTTTAGCTACCCCGAAAAAAAAAGATCATTTCAATAAATGTATATTATTACAATTCAGAATATGCATTAATATGCGTATTTTCATTGTCTTGTTTTTATAATTAAACAAAAGTGCGCATCCTATAAAAAACACTATTTTGTTATTAAAAATGTTATTGCAACTTCTGTCGTTTTTCCATAAATTAATTTTTTCTTTGTTTTCAATGTTATTTTTTACGATTTTAACTAAAAACACGCATCCTTGCGTAAATTGGTTCTAAGCAAATTTTTAAATATAATTTAGGCGAAAATTTTGTTAAATAAAATGTTATTGTAGTTTGTGTCGTTTTTCCAAAGAGTTAATTTTTTTATTTTGAATTTTTTTTACGAATTAAACAAACAGACTAAAAATCTACAGACACACAGCCACACAGCCGGAAACACTGACAGACAGACACTTTCACGATAACCTATTTTTCGGGCTCAGAAGGTCTTAAAACGTGGACATTTGAAAAAAACGGGGGGGGGGGGGGGCAAATTTTAAAAAAAACTAATACCTTCTCTAATGAGAACGTAAAGAATTGTTTAAATTAATTTAAACATTATTCATGTTAAAAAATTCCCAAAAATACCGTCTTTAGCATGACTTTGATAGAAAACTACTATTTTGTATTTTTTTTGGCATTTCCCGCGCACAATAAAAAGGGTTGAGGGTTTAAAATTGAAAGCTATTGGGTGGAAATTATTCCTTGCACATTTCTTAAGAGTCGACTATTCTTTAATGTACAAAAAATTTATAACAAGTACTTATTTTTCCCATTTTTTCAATTCAGTAGGGGAAAGTGGGGTATGATGTCACTGCGAGGCAGGGCGACTGTTGCAAATAATGCTCGTGTTTGTTCATTTTCTTATTCATTTTTTTACGTAAAATAGCTCTCTTTGGTACTCAAGAAAGCTATTTTATGTAAAAAAAAGAACTAATATGAAACTCAAGAAACACGAGCATTATTTTCAAGAGTCACTGCGCCCCGCACTGACACCATACCCCACTTTCCCCCACTAATGTACATAAATCTTTTAAGTACATACATAAGAGTTCCCATAGAAGAGCATCCGATTTACCAATTCCGAGAACTGCTGGCCCACGCAGTTTATCAGCGGGCAGGGACAGAGACGATTGCGACTCTCGCTTTGGAAAGGCCACAAGTGCACGAGTACTCAGTCGAGTATATTGCGCAATATTATGGAAACGGTTCAGGCGACCCTGACTGTTTACGTTTCGAGGGTACCCATTTATAAGCAAGGCCAGTGCGAGGCAACCCTCAAAACTGCTGTTATATCGGATCTCTTGTGTCTTTACTTATTTTGGCCGCAATTGAGAATCTTCTTTTAGAGAACGTTTTTGTTTCTTCTACAACATTTAAAAAATGGTTTTTGCATCCTTTCGAAAATCCACCCTTGAAATATTGAGATTAGGGAAAAAGTTGTTATCTTTCCAGACTGTTTTCCATGTATGGAATTTCCACACATTTCAATAAATTTATAAATTTCTCAAGTAATCGGTTCAATATTGTAGACTCCAGGTCGACTAAACTGCTAAAAATGAACATTTTTCATGCTTTCTAAATCTGCTGCATCCATTTACTAAAAAATTAACAGTGCATAAGCACAGAAGTTATTTATTACCTACAAATTTCCATTATTACTGCAAATGTTACCCGATATTCATCAATCTTTTTCCTACTTTCTTTTAATTATACGAATAAACTAATTCTGCCAATTAAAATTTAATCAAGCCATACATTTATAATTTCAGTTTTTTTGACCGGCCTTAAACTCTTATCAATGAAAGGGTCATTCGTTCCGAGTGTTTCGACTAGCTGCGGCGTATCTGTCACCTCTCGTTTGACAAGGGTTGAAGAGCACGCTTAGAAAATGCCTAAACAATGTATAAACATTTTTTCGAAAAACTGGCTCTGTGTACTTCGAGATATTTCTATGTAGATGCCGTAAGCAAAACATTAGACCGAAATATTCAACCGGGAGGCCTCAAAATTCAGAACCGATTACCCATTCTGATAAAGGGTCTTAACATTCGTATTTCGCTATAACGAGGAACATGGAGACCAAAAATCTTCCTATAACGATAGCGAGAGGGTTCCTTGCCAATGGAGTGTTTAATATGTGTGAGTGGGTCTTTGTCTCATGCTATGCGCAGAACGAAGCGCAAGTTTGAACCATGTGATCCGGTGAAAGTGAATAATTAGGTGTTTTGCTTGAGTACGTAAATTATGTAGTTGTCATTTTAAGCAGTTTGAAGTAGGTATTCTTAATTTTTATTTTAAGCGATTTTAAGTGATAACAAAATTATGGATGAGACCATTTATCAAGTAAGTATATATACAATTCCAAGTAACGTGCATGTCCAAATAAATAATTGATTATTTGAAAATGTGACTAAAATTATTGTTAACCTTAAATTTAATTGTGATAATGTACGTCCTTTTACAATCTTTTAAACATTTTTAACCCTCACATTGCAGAATTATTTTTTCTTTTTGAAAATTCAAAAGCAATATGCAGACTTCAAAATATGTGTTCGTGCAAATGTGCAGTAGTGTGCGGTTTGGCGATTAATATTGTACTTATAACATCCAAGTTTTTTCTAAATTCCTGAAAATGTACTTACTTAAAATTTTACAAGAGGATTAATAGTTATTATTTTAAATGTTTGATACAACTTGAATTTATTTGAATTCAAAATGAATTACGGTGAATTGAGTAGTTAACCCTTTACTTTTTGATAAAATATAAGTACAGTCGAACTCCAAAGATACGAGTTCCAAAGATACGACCACTCCACAGCCCAGGTGTGACTTGACCGTCGGCCCACGGTCGGGCCAACCGTCGGACGGTCGGTCCAACTTTGTGCGCAATTGGTGGGGCCAACCAGCTAAATGATAACGGTCAACGGCCGAATTTGATTTTTGAAGGTTGAAGGTATTGAAAAAACTAATAGTAATTGATTACGAGTATTTTGACTATTAATGTTAATGGTACATTATATTACAAATAAAATTTCTATCGCTACGGGGTTTCGAACCTACATCTATACCTGAATCTATCGCCTAGCAGTCGGGAATCTTACCCATTACTCTATACCTACAGAATTGATAGTCAATGAAAAAACCATCCTCATAAGCCACAGCTCAAAGCAGTTGAAATTAAACATTTTTCAACTCTTTTTTCTCAATAATTTTTTTATTATTATGCGACATCAGGTAGCTGTAAAATAAATTAACTGTTAACGTGAATATAAGTGAAATAACTTTTAAATAAATAATTTAAACCCATTACAATATTAGGGTTTCGTAGCCCCGGGCTGAAAACCTTAAATTTTTTTTCAACAACTTTTCAACAAATTTTTGTTTCAAAATTTTTGTTTTAATTTTTTTTCAACAATTTGATTTCAATAATTTTTTTAAAATTTTTTTTCAAAAATTTCTTATCCAAAATTTTTGTTAAACAATTTGGATTCAAACTTTTTTAAACAATTTTTTTTCAACAATTTTTTTGTTTTTAGCGCCCACTTTGAATAATTTTTTTTCGTGTAATATTTTGTTTTTTTCGCGTTTTAGGCTATTTTACAACTTTTGATAATGATACAAAATGTGATTTTCAATGAGCATTTCAAAATTGCATCGACGGAACTTGGAAATTTTATCGCGTACTGCGACAATTTCTTTAATAACAAATTTTGTTAAACTTTTGTGTAACTTTTAGCTTTTTAGGTGTTTCAGACTATTTTAAAACGATTCAGAATTACATCAAATGTAAATTTTTCGGAACATTTACAATTTATCATAAAGATGGAGCTTAGAATTTTTTTCTTAAAGAAAACGAAGTGTCTACGTGTACGGAAATTTCGGTACGAATATGGATATGTCTACATAAAAATCCAGCTATACGTACCCGAATTTCGGTTGTTTTGAAATAATGAACCCCAGTATATCCGACGGCCGGCCCATATTTGGGCCGAGGTTTGAACGACCGTCGGATGCATCATGATGACTTGTACAAGCCAATGTTATGCCGATGGTCCGGCCATCTCTTGCGCAGAATCGGGCCGACCGTACTTTCACGGTCTTTTTGAAACTGTGCACCAGCGTTTGTCCAACGGCCAGCCCATATTTGGGCCAAGGTTTGACTGACCGTCGGGTGCAATAGGGACTTGTACTATCCAATGTTATGCCGACGGACGGGCCATCTCTTGCCCAGAGTCGGGCCGAACGTACTTTCATGGCCTTTTTGAATCCGTGAACCAGTGTTTGTCTGACGGCCGGCCCATATTTGGGCCAAGGTTTGGCCGACCGTTGGGTGCATCAAGGTGACTTGTGGCTAACCGACTGCTGTATACAGAGTCGAACCGACCTCATTTCTGCGGTCGTACCGACCAATCTGCCACAGTTTATGCGATCGTCGGCCCAAAGTTGGGCCAGTAATGGGCCGACAGTCGGCTTTTCGCCCACCGCCGACGTCGCTTGCCAACGTCGGTGAGACCATGGCAGCTTGAAAACACGTTAGTCGGTCCAACTCTGGTTACCGTAAATCGGTTACCAAAGTAGGACCGCCTTTCGGCCGATGGTCAATCTCTGGCATCCGACCGAATTTCGCACCTGGAAGATACGAGCGTCCCGACTCCGAAGGAGCGAGCGGAATTTTTCCCCTATTACCCCCACCCTATCCGAGAGTGAGGCGCGCACGAACGCGCGCTGCTTTCAATTCGATGGTTCAGACTGCTAATTGCATACACACGCATGCGCGTAGTAGGCCTATGTGCGTTCTCACGCATTACC
This sequence comes from Andricus kollari, assembly GCA_932074435.1. NCBI lineage: Eukaryota > Metazoa > Arthropoda > Insecta > Hymenoptera > Cynipidae > Andricus > Andricus kollari. Next base: position 11,572 of record CAKNWW010201181.1, read on the forward strand.
CCGAAATCTAAACGTCGCAGTAGTGAGAGCCCCTTTCGCGCTCATATTTTTGGAGTCCCCGATTCCCGAGATTCTCGTATCTTTGGAGTTTAAGTGTATATTTGATATTATCAGAAAAAAGCGTAAATCCTTAACAATAGACGAAAAATTGATATTTTAAAGAAATTGGAAAGTGGGACCTAAAACTGCAAGCTCTGTGAAGAATATGAAGCTAGCAGTTCTAAAATTTCAATAATTTTTCTAAAAAATAAAGAAATCTCCATAAACATTAAAAGGAGGTGAAACTTGTCCATGCTGATACAAAGCCAACGAGAGTTATTCGACCTGAATTTAAGATTCTTGAGAAGACTCTTCATGCTTGGTTGTTTCAAAAATTGTTCTATGAAAAGTTGAAAAAAGAGGGGCAAATAACAAAAGACCAACACGAGTTTAAAACCAATGATGGCTGGTTATCAAATTAAAAAAAAAAGATACGGCTTCAGCGGACACAGAAGCAAGTGAGACATTCAGCAAGGGATTCATGCAATTTCTTGGTAAGTGTGATTACGAGATTGATAACGTTTACAGTGCTGATTAGACAGGGCTAGAATACAGGTCCTTGCCGGATAAAACATTGGTTTTAGCAAGCGAACAAGACATAGCGGGACGAAAGCCAATGAAGGAACGACTAACAGTCATTGTGTGTGCCAAAATGCAAGTGGCTCGTATCGTATTCTTCTCTTAGTTATCGAAAAATCTGTTAAACCGAGATGTTTTAAAGCTCAGTCCTTGCCTCTGGAATATCAAAATCTAAAGAAGGTGCGGATGAACTCAGAAGTTTTACTACGCTGGTTTCAAAATACAGTGCAACCTCCGAATAAGTCCGCTTGCATTCGAATCATATTCACGCGAGAATTACATGTATTATTCTTAATACTATTATTATCAGTATAAGTATTATTAAAAATATTTTAAATATATTATTCTAAATAAGTATTATGAGAAAGGTAAAATGTTTATTTGGGGAAAAATACGAAATTTTTAATTTGCAAGAGGTACTTGGCAGTATTTGAAGAAGGTTTATGTGATACTATTTTTTTTTAAATTGAATTAAAAAATATTATTTTTTAATAAGGATTGCTGAATATGTTACTTTGTCTTACCTTTTTTTAGATAATTAAACATTTTTATTAATACATTTATATAAAAAATGTATAAATATTAATAAGTTTTATATTAAGAGTGGATTATTGAAATTTATTACAAAATCAATTGAAATTTTCATTACTATACTATTACTCAAAGCATAAATTAAGATCAAAACTCAATTTCCACGCGCGGACTTATTCGGAGGTTCGCCCCCGATTCTATGATGCGCGAAGTAGTGGGGGCAACTGTCGAACGAAGATTAGGAGAAGCGGACTTATTCGGAGAGGGCCTATTGAGAGGTTGCACTGTTTCTTATTGAAAAATGTTAGGGAGTTAAAACCTGACTGACGGCAATCAAATTTGAAATTTGCATGCTTCGTTTCATTCAGTTTTGAAAATTAAAAATTTCATACAAATAACTGCATTTTTCAGGATTATTTTATTGCTTGACAACGTTCCCTCACACCCATCAGCTCATGAGTTGAATGCTATCGATGACAAGTTTCTGG
>CAKNWW010201188.1:0-13574 GCA_932074435.1 Andricus kollari
AATGCACGCTGTATTATCTCTCTTTCGAGTCTCGAAATTGTTTGCAGTATCTTATTTCATGTGACACATCGATAGGTTGACGGACGTAGCATATGGCAAAAGAATGATTTTCAAACCTTGTGGTTCGACTATGAAAGCGAACTTTTGCGAGCAGTAAAAAAAAGTGAGCTCTAAAGAGAATGAAAGCAGAGTATAATAAAATGTATGCAGACTTAGACGGCCAGTGCATCCAATGTTTGCTAAAATCAAAACTTTTAAACACGTCTGGATTTTATCTCGAGTCCTCGCTCGCTCGCTACTCGACACCAGAATACATCGATAAGAATCCCGGGCATATAACCTACCATAAGAAATGCTTTATTCTTTTAGATACTCTCTTACCTATATTATTCGATTGGCTTAAAATATTTTATAATTTAAATTTTTGTCATCTTCCTCTTTATCCTTGAGTTCTCGAAGATTCTACATTATAATCTACACGTGTGGAATATAACGTTTTGCGAAGTAAAAAAATGTAATGCGTCATGAAAATAACCTTGAACCTATTGTTACATACATTTGGCTGGCACTATTGCACAATATTGGAAAAATTTCGCAGTTTAATTTGACGCCTTCATCAAGAATATTCTAGAAGAATATTGAATATATTATCTATAAGGAAGCAATAAATCAAATTTAGCTAGCCAAAACAGAATTTCATGCATAGCCCTCCGTATCAAATTTCATCTGTATACCTGCACTTTTTTGCGTATTAAATAAATATTTTATCTATAGGGAAGCAATAAATCATCCTTCTTGTTTTTCCCCATAACTATATGACGCAGTAGAAATTGCCAGGACAAAGCAAAATATAACCTTGAAAGTATTTACGCGAAAAATTCTTGAGATAAGAATAACCTGGAACCTGTTGTTACATGCCTTTGCATGGCACAATTGCGCAATATTACTCTGTGACGTCATCAAGGAATGTTCTAGAACAGTCTCGATGTCAACCTCACACAGACACACGCACACAGGCTTACCTCACACAGACACGCACTAATACTAATTGATCCAGAAACCCCACTATACATCTACTATGTTGTCATGACAATATGATGTTTACGAAGTTCAGTGTTGACAGATCAGGATACCTAACTTTCTTACAAATGTCACAGCAGTTATTTACTTCTGCGATTATCAGTGTCCTAATTTAAAAACGAGTGAAATGTACCTTGTATATTCTCCTTATTTTCAAATAAATATTCTGTTTCCTTTTTCTTTTTTAAAAATGATTGGAAAATTTTCAGATTATTTGATTCTAGGGCCAATGTGATTCTTTTGAGTAGGTAGGTTGTTTTAGTAGTGTTTTCCCTCTAGGGGCTCCGCCCCCGAACTCCCCGCGGGAGCCCCGTCCCTCAACCCCCGGGGGCTCCGCCTCGCCGGGGCTTCACACCTGGACCCCACTACGCTTTATCCCGGTTACTTTCTTATTCTCTGTGCCGTCTCACCCTTGAATTTCATAATTTTGGGAGGAACTTCTCACGACTCGTGTTATACACACTCATCGCGAATCACCTACTTCGTGCCCTAACATCACAATATACTATTGTGCTTTCCGTGGGTGCAAGGTGCAAGTAAACTCGTGACCTCGTCGAAATACCGACATTAGAGCTCGCGAGTCAATGTTTTTCACTTTATTGAATGTAGTGAAGGCCTTTTCCGATTTTTTGATGTTTTTGTTTCAATATTGCCGACATGTTTCGACTCGGATCCGAGTCCTTTTCGAAGCGTCGTTCTTATTATTAGATAACGGAAATTAAACAAGTTTTTCGGAAGATTGTACGTAGTTGTCATTTTGAAATAGTTTGAAATATTTAAATTTTAAAATTGGATCCTCATAACCTAATAATTTGATCAAACGGTTTTCTCGTAGGAGATGACTCCTAGATAAAATTATTATATATTCCACATTTTTTAAAAAAGAAAGTGGCAGAGTCTTGCGGTATGTTAAATTATAGCGAGATGACTGCGAATTTCTATGAAATAAAAACATCAAAAAATCGGAAAAGGCCTTCACTACATTAATATTCCAAGATACCGGAAAAAATTAAAACATTAAATATTAGTGTCTTCAAAAACTAGTGCAATGAAAAATTGATATTTATACACAGAACAAGAAGTTTTTTAGTATACTTAATCTTAAAAATGTATTATAAATTCAAGAAAACAAAACTAGCGGCTACCCGGTTACACACGCGTTCGCACTTCACACAATGGATTTCCACGATCAGCTGATGCATCTCAGCGTGTTCGGTATCTTTCGGCAACTTTCGCTATGCCCAACAGAGCTATTCGGTGGCCCAGATGACTCATTCATGCACTCCATACGACTTAGTCGTTTAGCGAAAGTACATACTACAGAGTATTGTGGGTGGCACTGTTCACGATTGTGTTGACGTTCGTGTGGATGGAACGAATGGTTACTGTCGAAAAACGAATGAGTTTAGCCACACGACTAAGTCGTGTATCACAATGTAACTATTAGTGAAGCATCTTCTCCATAACCAGATGACACATAAATGCCAAAAATGTAGCAACATCCAGTCGTAAAGATGGTGGAAATGCGGAGGGAGATATCAGTCACGCCGACATTTATGAGTGGTTTACTTTTATTTGAGCCGCTGATAATAAAAAGTGGAAATATCTCGTAGGTGAGTAAAACACAGCTATAGAAAAGTGCCTTAAAAAATTGGATATAATTTCACGTCTGTAAAACGCAGTAATAGAACATTGGCAGTAAAAAGTAGACAACGATACTTGGGCCGTAAGAAACAGAAATAAAAAAACTCGGCAGTAAAAAGTGGACACGCGCGTGTATTGTATATGGTGTCCACTTTTTTCTAACTTATATCAAACAATCAAGACACAAATTAAATCAAGTTTAATGGAATTCCATGTTCACTGCTACTGATAATAGTATATTGTATTGTATTTGTATTTGTGAGCGTCCGCGAAAAAAGGGACCTAATGCGTCAAAGCTGAATTTTACAGGACGAGCGATCGTAGCAGAGTCCGCAAGCCAGCATTTGAGTAGTGGGGATGCGTCTACGAAAAGCACCCCCTCCATTTACCACTACACTTTTAGGCACGAGCCAGTGGCGCTCACGGACACGTCGCGTATAGCTGTGTGGTAAGTGGTGCGGCTGGCTTTCGTAGACCTCTAGATCGGTCTCCGCGTACGCTTATCATGCCTATGTTTGTAGCTTAATAACAAGAAAAATAATTAACTTGAAACATTTCTGATTATTGGAAATTAAAGAGTAACTCAGAAACTATCGATTTGCGTAAGAAAATGAAAATAGATTTTTTCCGCATTAGGTCCCTTTCTTTGCGGATGGTCACATTTGTATTTATTCAAAAAAAAGTCCCTAGGGTTAAATAGCCCTCTAAGGAACAGGGTAATACAGGGTTATTACAAATTTGTGCAAGAACTGATCAGCAGAATACTTGATTAATCTTATAATCTAATCTTTGAACTAAATAAAATAAATAAATAAATAGAATCGACCACAGAATATGTATAAAATTAGGTATGAGATTAATGCGTAGTAATTAACATTAGGTGATTAATTAGTAGCGCTTGTGCATGTTAAGGTAGAAATAAAGAGGGAAAAACTGTATGTAAAAGAAATACATTGCAAAAGTCAATGAAAACAAAAGGAAATTCGAAATGTTCAAGAACTAAATATGAGAGTTTACCAGTAACTAATTTCAAGAGTTGGGCTAGGAGTATTGTACAAGTATTCGAAAAAGAGATTCTTGAAATGATACAGGGAAGGTGCATTTCTAATATCGCATGGTACTTTATTCCATAACTGGCCACCCCTTACTATAAATGATCTTTGAAACTGACACGTTGTGTGAAAAGGAATTTTAAGGATTTTATGTCTTTTACGAAGCTTAGACTGTGCTGGAATGTCTCCGTCTACAAATTGGAATAGGTTGAATAGATATTCAGGAGTTTTCTTCTGAAAAAGAGTGTAGAGAAAATTACCCATAAAGAATTATTTTCTCTTGGCAACATTAAGCAGACCAACCTTAAGTCTGTATGGACTTATGTGTTCGTATTTAGGCAAATTTAAATCGCCGGTCAAATCATCATATACTAAACAACCGTAGTCAAAATGGGACAAGAATTAACTCTTAACCAAAAGTATCCGAGTGGAGGTAGGTAAAGAGTCCTTATTCCTGTATAGTTGTTGTTGAATTCTGTATGTTTTCCTTGAGATACTCTGTACCTGTTCCTTCCAGGACAAAGTACGGTTATGGAAATATCCCAGATCCTTAACCACTTCCGAAAAAGGGATAGTAAGATTCTCGATACGAAGAGGTGCAAATGAGGCCAGTGTTTCAAGCGACGGAGATGAAGTAGGTCCAACAACAATTGTCTGAGTTTTTCCCGTGTTAAGAATAAGTCCATTCTTGCAGGCCCAGAGGATAACGCGATCGATATCGTCTTGGACTAGAAGAAGTAATCTACTTAATGAAGAAATTGGTCCCGATAAGTAAATTTAAAAATCGGCAGCATATTTGTGGTATTTGCAATGTTGAAGTTCACATTGAAGTAATTATAGTTGGGATTTAAACCACTCGATGACAGAGTTTGCCACGTTAAAAGATTTTAAAGTTTGTAGGAGTAACTTATGATTGACCATATCAAAAGCCTTCGAAAAATCAAACCGAAAAACAATCGTGATCTCCCTATTATCCATTGCTAATTTAAGATCCGTCGTTACTTTAGGGGAAGCAGTAAAGAGTGCTATGCTTTGCCCGAAAACCTGATTGCATCGGTTCAATGGCCTTAGATAATTCGAGAAATTTAGAAAGTTGAAGGATAACAATTTTTTCAACTGGTTTGGACAGCGCACGTAAAATAGAAATTGGCCGGAAGTCTTTCGGAGAAGTAGGTTTAGAAATTTTAGGAATTGGGCATATAACAGCCTTTTTCCAGATATCTGGGAAGATACCGACCTGAAGGGAAGCATTATAGATATGCAATAGAATAGGAAAGATAATTGGAAGGGCAAGTTTAATCATTTTCATTGATATTTCATTATTTCCAATGGCATTTGATTTGATTTCAAGTGTTTTCTCCAAAAGTATTTCAGGCGTGATGTCATCGAAAAAGAAGTCAGTCATTAAATGTTGAATTAAGAGTGTTAGTGGAAAATGATATGATAAGTCGGGAACTGGGAATGTAAAAAAAGTCTTTAAATGGTCATCAGGCGGAAAATTTCTATCTATAGATTCGTGCTTGGGCGGGATTAGGTGTAAACGTCTAAGAAGATGCAATCTCGTTATAATTGTATTGTACGTTCCCTCATCAGATTTATAATTTGGGATGTTATCCAGGGGGCAGCTTTATTAAAGTTTTTAGGAATGTATAGCGGAGAAAATTTATTGAATGCGGAGATTAGGTAATCATTCAGAGCGTCGATTTTATTATTTATATCTGTATCTAGTAATATTTTTTCCCAATCATACGTCATTAGATGTTCGTGGAATGAATGTTCTTCAATTTTAGAGAGATTCCGCACTAGTCTTTGGGTTGGTTTTGAATTCAGATTATAGGAAAATTTAAAGGTAATGTTAATCAAGTCGTGGTTAGAGAGAAATGGGATAGCATGTTGTTCGTAGGAGACAACCTTATCAATATCGTCTACAATTATTAAGTCAATGCGAGTACTGGAACGATCAGTATGGTGAGTGGAATCATGAGGTACAATCGAGAGTCCCGAAGAGTGTACCAAAGATGTTAGATAGTGGTTTATAAACTGTTCCCACTAAAACACTATCAGAAGTTGACTTAACTTCAACAAAGAGATATTCGGTCGTGGGGTAAGTAGCTACTGAACTCAGACCAACTACAGTACCATTCAGACTATTATGCAGAAAAAGACAAACTCCACCACCCCTTCTCTAGTCTCTGTCTCTTCGAAAGAGCGAATATTTGTCAATTGCAACGAGGCTAGAGGATATACTGGGAGTTATCCAGGACTCAGAAACAGCTATTATATGGTAGGAACATGTACTGAAAAAATGTTTGAATTCTAGAAAATGTGCCAAGAGAGACTGGGCGTTCACATGACAAATGCTCAAGGTATCCATGGATACATTACGAGAAAGATTTTATAGAAAAACAATTCAAAAATGGGAAGATCACGCCGCACACAAAAAATGACTGAGATAAAAAACCATTATCAGCACAACCCAAACTAAGTGGGTACAATTCAAATTAGAATATCGGCAATGAATACAAGTAAAAAAGATACTAAAGGAATAATGAACAATGTCGAATACAGTGTCGTAGAACCCTAGACAAATTCTCAACAAAAGTGGACAGGATTGCGTAAATTGATATCCGGATATCCAGAGTGCTGTGAATATTGGCATGAAATTAGAACATTTAAGGTATCCAAAGTACACAATTAAGCATAATAGTATAAAATTACGTTGAGAAAGCCCAGTATCAAGATTAAAAACTACTAGTTTCAATATGAGATCATATATGATCATATTTGTTGAAAATATATTTGTTAACGGGCATCAAATAGCCAAACAACAATAATATAACACCATTGTGTGTGTAACCATACCGTAGAAAGCCTAATTGCCATTGGAATCGCTCTACATGTTGCAGTAGTGACAGCTGAATCCTAGACATTCCATCATCCTTTCGACAAAAGATCTTTTCTCCGGCAATCCATAGATATTTTATCTTCTTTTATCTCATTGACTTCTTTTGTCATCCTAGGAAAAAAAGACGTTTGCCTTCTTGGTGCACACGACATTTTATGTAAGAAAGGTACAAGCGGCTATACACTAAGTATTCAGGGAGTCAGATAGCCGACTGCTATACAGGCCGCTGAAGAAATTACCCGATGATAACTGTGATTACTCTTCTTACTACTTCTGGACTACGTCAGACTGGATGATGCCACGATGACTGGAGAAACGCTTTTTACCTGCATTATAAATAAGTGATTGTTGTCAACAAGACGTCTTAGCCTTGACTGTCAAAGTTTTTTGCGCACGTCTCAATGCGCATATCCGAACTAGCTAAGACTAGAGATGGGGAGTGACCGTCATCTGACCGATTTCATGAAATTTAACCGTCACCTGACGGTCAGTATGAAATCCTCTAATTACGCAAAAATTGGATGTATTTTCATTAATATGAATAATCAGATACGTTAAAATAAACGTAAGAAGTTTTATTTTGCCAGCAGATATTAAATAAAAGTTTGCAATATAAAAAAGTACAGTTTCCTGCTAACATGACCTATGAAGTACTTAGTTACAATGGTTCTAATAAATACTTAAAATTAAAAAAGGCTACATGTGTATATCACTTTAATATAGACAGCATACAATTATTGCATGCATATTTCTTTTCAAAATGGATGCACTTTAACTCCCTTTCATTCCTCCCTTTAATTCATCAAATATTTAGGTTAGGATTTACAAAATATCACTTATTTTTAAGTTATCTTCCTTAATTTTCACATTTGCGGCCTAATAACCGTATAAAAATTACATCTGCTATATTTAAGTATCAATTTTTTAATATAAAGCACTTCAATAACGATATATAAGATGATTTCAACGATTTCACTGATTACCGTGAAATTTCATGAAATCGATCAGATGACAGAGTCGGTCGGCGTCAACTTCGGTCACTCCCCATCCCTAGCTGAGACTACTACCGACTGCTAGTGAATCCTAGAAGGATTCCCATAATCGATTAGAGGTAGTAGTCAGGAGAATACTCAGTGCACAGCCCCTCGGAAAAGTATGATTTATAAGTTTATGACGTCTGACAATAACTCGAAAACACAAAATTGTAACTTAGCCACTTTTTTTACTGACCCCTTCATATAGTGTTTTTCTGATTCTCATATTCTTTCAATGGCCCATTGTGCTACACCCGTGTTTATTCTCAAGGCAGAACACCGAATCTTGGGATCTTCGCCGAGTTAGATCTCAGTGCATTCGTTGCTTCCAAAGTTCTGGAAATATACCTCTCGAGTGCCACCAAAGTGAGCCCCATCCACTGTGCCATCTGGCTGTCTCCCTGACCTGGCTAGAGTGGAGGGAGGGGTCCTTCTGAGATCATCAGTTAGATGCCCACATTCAGCGTTCTGACTTGGAGTGTTATGTAAGTGTATGGCTGTGTGTGTTGATTAAGTAAAATCAACCAGCGACGACCGAGCGGTAGTCCCCTAAACATGGAGCCTATTCGCAAGGAGATCACATTTCCTCTTTTTCGAGTCTGTTAAAATCGTACAGTAACCCCCAAGCCTCTTTTGAGGGTACCTACAGTTTAAGGTGGATTCCGAACCACCAAAGCCCCGGTAGAAGTGCATAGAATAATTTACATTGGTAAGTGTAACATCTTTCCTATTTATTCAAGCAAAAATATCAACTTTGCCGGTTGAAAAGTACTATTTTATTTTTTATACGTAATCCTGTTCTCCCTACTCGATTAGGCAGCACGGTGTTCATGAAATCATCATAATTAAAGATACTACATATATAATGAACCCGGCCAATCTACTTTGCAGCGGGTTTTTACTAGCTTTGTCTGATATAAAATCAGGAATGCTTTGAGGAAAACGATCATTTACCGTACACTGTGCCCCAGGAGAGTCCAAAAAGTGGCCAAAATACAAGTATGTCTTTTTTTTTTGTACATGATAGTACTTGGAAACTAAAATTCATGAGATTGTGAAAATAAATTATACATTTTCAGACTGTACAAAAGTTAAAAATGGCTATAACCAGCACGAATTATATGAATTTGGAAAATGCTTAGTTATTTCTCAAATTTGGTATAAATTCAAATATTTTCAGTTTTTTTTGTACATTATATTAGTTATCAAAGAAACTACAAGTTCTGATTAACTTGTTACTTTTTTAATTTCAAATAAAAGGGGAGTCTATATGTACGTTTTTATGTTTTACTGCTCAGGACATTTTTGCGACTGAAAGTTCTCCCTCATTCCACGTCGAAATAAAGTTTTTAAGATGTCATTCTAAAATAAAGAACTCACAATTGATGCCGAATTTAATGTATAAAAACAAAAATTTGAAGTGGTTGAACCCATATGGTGGCCAGAATTGATTTTTTTCATATATTTGTATAATACTTGGTACAGATTGATTTTTTTCATGCGCGCTCCCTGCACTTTCGTTAGATTCGTGGCGAATTAATTAAGGAAACTTAGTTAAGCTAACGCAGATTAATTGATATACTGTTTCGTGTGTAATTTATCTTGCTAATCCAAGAAAAAAAATTGGCAGCCATATTTAAACTGCCATTTTGAATTCTTGCTCCTTGACATCAGATTTGCTAGCAGCGAACCAAAAAACCTATTTTTATCAAGTTTTATACAAATCTTTAAAAAAAAAATTAATCTTGACCACATTGACTCCGCCATGTTGAATTCTTGATTTTTGACGTCGAATTCGGCATCAGCGACCAAAAAAAAACCCTATATAGAGGGTAATATAAATATGAAGCAACCTAGAATTTTTTCCACTTTTTGGCCCCTCTTGGCCTACTGTGCCGTAATTCCGGAGTACATCCATCATGCGAGGTGGATGGCAAAACCTATTTATTGCTTAAAAATCTTTCTCTTCGTGAATTTGTATTATCTCCAGGCGAAGAGAATGCGATATGTGATATTTGTATTTTTATTGTTAGTCTGTACTTCGAAGCATGGTTTTGTGCGACTTCTGCTACTGAAGCACCTTATTTGGATTTCAGGGTTTTGTCAAAACTTTATGAATATCAAGCTGTCGATCCCGGTTTCTCTCGTGTTGCATCAAAAAAGCTAATCAATCATTTATGGTATTTAAGCTCTGAAACTGTCGCATTAGCTTGCTTTGATCCGAAATTGTCATCAGAATCAAAAATCAAAATGGTCAATGCTTTGAATCGCGAAACAGAATCATCAAGTGAAAATGTGAAGCGAGTACAAGTTCAAATCGATGAAATCCCAGAAATTATTAAAAATGGAATGAAGCCATTCATTTCTGCCGACACTAAACGATTTTTCGGAAGTTTTAACTTGAATGAAGAATTCCTTAGGACAGAACCATCGACGTGGCCTAAAAATGGATGTTTTGTTAAGGGACTGGTGTTAGTTAGTAAATTGAAAGTTGTGAATGATTCGGCTGAAAGAGGCTTTAAGCTTATTGAAGAATATAATACATTATTTACGATAAACGAACAGCAGAAACAGTATGTGCTTCACATTGTGCGTGAATATCGCCGAAAGTTCCCAGGTTATAAAAAAGAGTCATTGTCTAAGTGTCAAGATTTGTAGTAAAAACAAATGATTTTCGAATTTTTCTCGGAAAAGGTTAGTCATACGAGAACAAGTCATCGATAATAATATGTGCATTTTGAATTGATCTACAACTTTTGTATAAAGCTTTTTTTTACATAATTAAAATTTTGCAAAATAAACAAATTAAATTGGTTTTTTCTTCAATTATATGGTTTTTGTAGGTTCAAGGAACCAAACTGGACGGTAACGTAAAGAAAATTCGATCTTTAAAAATAAGAGCCACCCAAGCCTCTACACATATCAGAATCTTGTGGCTTGATTTTCAATAAGCTTGGTATACAAGGGGTTTTGGTGATGCTTTTTTATGATTTATAAGTCAGAAAACCGAGATTCAATATATCTTCATGGTGCTCTTCTCGATTTCGTGCAATAAAACTTCGATCTCAAGATGACGGATCCAATATGGTTACCTTTGATATATTATTCAAAATCCCTAGCCAGGCGTCCTGCTGTTTATGCCAACCTGGCCTTTGTCGCCTCTCCCGCCCAACCAAGATGTACGCATCGTCCTCAGCAGCGCGACTGCGTTGCGCAGCGGGCTCGTCGGCCTTTGACATCTTGGTTGGGTTTTCATCTCTACCGCTGGCGTTTCTGCGGCTTTCTCGATGGAGTGGTCTCCCTAAACGACGGGCATCTCTACGTCTCCGGTAGATGCTTGGTCCCTCTACGTCCCGCTGTTTCTATGAATAGGCGGCGCCCTTCTTTTCTTACTTTCCGGAGTTGAAGTAATTGGCGTGAGACTTCACCCTACCGATAACAATCTCAGAATATTCACTAAAGATTCTCAGGCTCTGAGAAGCTTCAGAGAAGATTCTCCGCAGGCACTCAGGTAGATATTTTTAAAGGTCCAGGTAGCTCGTTTAAATCGCCTGAAGGCTATAAATTTTACAATGTGCTTTTCGAAATTGAAATAAGAATTCGGTCATAAATAACAAGCAAATAACATTCAAATCGAGTCTGCAGAGAGCCTGAAACAGGCCAGACCTTTTGGCCTGAGAATATTCTGAGATTTTCTATCGGTAGGGCAACTTCTTCAGTTATGTTCTATTGTGTTTTGCTCAGGAGGAATCAAGGTGGGCTCTCTCACTCTCTTCTCATACTGTTGTGTGGGAGTTTCCCCGGCTTCTTCTGTCTAGACCCTCCTGTAGAATACACAACAAGATTGTACCGCTGCCAAGGCTACGGCCACCTGGCAGCGAAGTGCGAGAGTCCCGACCGGACCAGATTCTGCTGGAGATGCGGCAAAGAAGGTCATAGGGCTGTGGAGTACGACAGCACGCCACAGTGCTACTTCTGCGCCGCAAAGGAGAGAGAGCCCTGGACCAACCATCTACCGTGGACGAAGAGATGTGCATCCTTAAGGGGGGCTGCCTTATCGAGGAAGCCATAGAAGCTTCAGCGCCAGCCGAGCAAGCTCAACCAAGATGTCGAAGTCCGACGAGCCCGCTGCGCTGAAACACGGCGTACTGAGCCTATAAGCATGGCCCTAAACTAATGCGAAAGCGGTTCCGGGATAATTGTCTGACACTCAGTGCGTCAATGTCATAGTGGTGGCACTTCCATGTATCGTTTTGAAGACTTAAGTTCAGGATTAGCGTCATCCCGCGGTTCCCTCGGACACTACAAATTTATAAAAATGAGTAGACCTACAAATCCCTGACAGCGATTGTTTCCAAGTCCTCCTTCCGCCAATGAAAGGTGCACATGCGCATTTCAAGTTGCACATGCACACTTCGTTGCACAAAGTATCAGTGTCATCTAGCAGTACCCCGGGAATTAAATACATAAGTCTTTAAAACGATACATAGGAGTGCCACCACTATGGTCAATGTATTATTCTGACCGGCAACTTGAGCTCAGAGTTTTCTGCACGAAATCGAAAAGAGCACCATGAAAACCCCTTGTCATATGACCTTTATAGATTTTGAAAAATATTCGCATGCTTGGACCATTTTGAAGGTGGCCATGTTGGAACCGCGATCTTGATTGTCGTATTTCTGACCTAGAAATCAAAAAGAATATCACCGAAAAACGTTGTATACCAAGCTAATTAAAAAACAAGCCAAAAGTTTCTGGAATATGAGTAAAGGATATTTGTAGAGGCCTCCCGTCATTACTGGGTAAAACGAATAGTCCAGTCATCTGGTCGAAAAATTGGTGCAAATCCGCTAATTTTTAAAGGAGTCATTTTTTTTCTCTTGAATACTTCATTTGGAGGTGCATAATAAGGGGTTAGGTTTTGTGGTCAGAATTTTGTCCCGGAACACGGAATTTTTTTGGCAAAAGGTGCAAAATAACACATGGCAATGGATTGGTGCTTTCCTGTGCATTTTAGGGATAAAAGTGTTCTTACCAAAATTAAAGTAGGTAAAATTCTACGTAAAACTAAAAAAAAGGTGTTCTACCACCAATAGTTTAGGAGTTACGGCCTTTCAAAGAACCCCGATTTTTTTCAATTTTTTGCCAAAAATCACGTTTTTTTTTTTGTTTCTCTGTAGCTCGGATCCTGATTGTCAGATCTAAAAATAGTCAACAGATGAATTAAAGTAGACGTAAATACCTGTAATTAAAAAAAAACATTCTCCTAACTACAATAGATCGCGAGCTAGCACCTGCCGAAGGTGACCAGTTTTAACCTAAATTTACAGGTAAATGTCCAGAGTTCAGTTTTTTGTAAATAGCTCGTTTCAGGGTAATCACAAAAGAAAGTTCCCAGAGAATGAATACAAGAGGAATAAATTCTGCGTAAGTTAAGAAAAAAAAGTGTTCCTACCGCAAATAGGTCACGAGTAATGACCTTCCAAATATACCTGTTTTTTGTGCTTTTTTAACCGAAAAACCGAAAGTCGTGTTTTTTGGAAATCACTCGTTTCATGGATGTCACACGAGAAAGTTCTAAGAAGATAAATGAAAAGGACTTCATTCTACGTAAGTTAAAAATAAAGGATGTTCCTACCCCTAATAGGTCACAAATAATGACCTTGCAAAGTGCACCCTTAATCAGTTCAGTGACTAAATCGCACCGCAGAACAAAACTACGACCTGTTTTTTAACATATAAGTTTTCAAGTCAAGTAATAGTGGCCAAATAATTATTTAATTATCAAATTAATAATAATAAAACACTTTTAATTAACTAATAAATAATTGTTTAAATAAACAAATTTCCATCACCCAT
>CAKNWW010201213.1:0-13317 GCA_932074435.1 Andricus kollari
TAAATTTTCATAGATTTCACGAAGGGGAACAATTTTCAACTATGAAATTCTATTCCTATTTTGCATCGTTTTCGATAAAAATGAGATTTCGAATCGTTAAAAATTATATTTCTTCAATTTTAGAGATAAAAACCATTTTTTCTCTACTTTGAAGCTCAGGAGTCTTAATCATCTCATGGAAGATGTTCTTTATAGAGTCAGTTAACTAAAAATAAACGTTTCTAAAAATAAAATGTTAAATTTTTTTTAAACTAAATGCTATTTTAGTCGACTTTGATTAATTTTTCCTTCTTTTTAGACAAATTTGCTTAATTATACAAGATAAACATCTGGTAACGGTATAATTTGATAGATTTCAGGAAGGGAAAAAATTTTAAACTATGATTAAAAATAACCAGGGACCATCCTCGAAACACGTACAAAAGAGAAACTGTATGTGCAAGTACTTTTGTGTTGAACTTAATCGAGGCTAGCCAAGCTTTAATTTTGCTCAAGATAAACTGCTGACTCTCCATTGTTCTTTCTCTCTTGTGTGCTGTGTCCGTCATTAATTTTTCTAGAAATTTTTAAACGATGCACTGCTGAATGATGAAATCAAGAATTTGATTTCGTTTCTCACACTCCACGTTGAAATTCATACTGCAACACTTAGTATGTTTCAAAGGTACATGTTATCCTCGAAATTATTAGCGGAATCACAATAAATATATCCATTGACCTAGAAACCTGAAACATTTGAAACACATATTTGAAAACGTAACATGGGTAATAATATAGAGCATTGCATTTAATTCATTTTCTTTTCATGATAGTGGAAGAGATAAATCAAAATAGGTGGCGTATAGATAAGGATTAGGGTAACCCGCAAAAACTTGATGATATTTTTTTGCATCAGTGACCCCCTAAACCCATGATATCAGATGCAAACTGTAACACTATAACAATGGATTATTTATTTTGTATTTTTATTCCTAGAGAGTACTAATTAGTGTCCAGGAATAAATAAATAAAATAAGTAAGCGTGCTTACAGTGCGTTTCAAAGTTTCATTTAAACATAGAGTGGAACTGTTTTGTTTTACATAGTTTCAAAGGAAAAATAATTTATTTTTTAATTTCAGAAGCCGCCAAACCACGGTAGCTACTAGAGGATGCACAAATTAGCCAAGGGTCTTAAGAAAAAGAAAAAGCAGAAGAAGGGAAGGAAAGCGACTGAAGAAGAGGAGTTTGAACCGGAAGAGCTTGAACGCTATAGACGTGATCGGGCTGAGGCCCAGCAAAAATTATCAGAGGAACAATCTGAAACAAGCACTGGCTCTTGCACTTCGGACGAGTGGAAGAAGTTTGAAGCTTTAACAGCTGGAGTTGACTCCATTCTAAAGAAATCGCAAGGTGATCTTGATCGCATAAAGACAACTTCATTTTTTCAACGCAAAGTTCCTATTGAAGAAAAAAAATTAGACAAACAAACGGCAGAAGAAAATAAACATCAGTCAAAAAATTGGGTTGGTTTTCGTAAGGCTGGAAGTTCTATTGCAGAAGATAAAAAAGGCGAAGAAGCGGACAGAACGCTTACTGTAAATGAAGGCGGTTTCGTTAATGTTTCAGATTTAGATGACGAACTGAATTATTCTTCTGAGGATGATATTTTTGACACAACTTACGTTGATGTACTACAAAGCACAGATGTTAAATTAGCCTACATACCAGATAGTCCTACTAAGGAAAAAGAGGATGATGATCCGTTCGATACATCTAGTGCAGAAAAGGTTCTAAAAACTGTCGATAGGAAAGGAAAAAAATTAGTCAGTCTTGGAAATGCAGTTGAAGTTCTAGCTGGACGAGTCGATCACGTTAGTACTTGTAAACTTCGGACGACTGAAAAACCAAAATATCAAGATCTTCTACTTGATGATGACATTATACTTGAAGCTAGCAAAGTCGGAACTAATGTCACAAATCTATTGAGCACAAACAAAACCCTTCTGGATGATGACTCAGACGTTCTTAAAATACAAGTAGGAATAACTAAGTTTACATCATTTTCATCAGTCGATTCTTCTTTCGTCGATCAAGTTGTCGAGACAAGCAAAGTAAGGTCAGAGATTCGATTAGATGTTTTAGAATTTGAAACACTCAAAGAAAGTACAATTCTTGAAGAAATTCCAGATTTGGATGACAGTGAATTTAATTTAAATACACCGGCTGACCAGAAAGTAATTTTAGCGGAAACTGAGGATCCATTCAGTGCTAAAGAACTTCCATCTACTGAATTTCAGGACGAAATTGTTGAAGCTAGTTTCGAAGTCGCAATATTTGCCAATGAGGAAGATCCATTTGATACTACTTTTGCTGATAACATATTTCCTGGCGAAGTAGAATTAAAATTCATTGAAAGAGAATTAGAGGAGCTTCCCACAACAACAGTATCTATATCTCTGACAGATCCAGCTGGACTTATCAGGGATTATGAAACTGGATTAGTAAAACACGAATCCACTGCAACTTCTATAATCTCTTTAGATTCATCGAAAAAGGACTTGCTAGCTATTTCTGCAATAGATTTGAGTCATCTAGCTGATCAACCTATACAACCTGCTAAGGAAATAACTTACGTTGATCCCTTTGATACATCTTGCGTGCAAGAATTGATACCAGGCAAAACAGAACTTAAGTTTTTGGAACAAGAACTACAGGACATCAGTTCCAATATTTGTGAACCTCTCGAAGATGAATATTTCGATCCAAGAAAAGATGAAAAGCCAAAAAAGGTGGTGACACTTGAAATTGAATCTTTGGTAGACGATTTTCAAACAATCACGAGTAAGGAGAAGGAAATAAATCAAGTTGAAGAAAATCCTAAAGATTTCATTTACACTCGTAAGACTTCTCGACCAGAGATTCTTAAAATAGCTCCATCTAAGGTGGTTGCGTTTGAATTACGTACACTACCCAAGCGACCAGACCTATTAGCATCAAGTAAGGAAGAAAAGGCAATATCATCAAAGCCTTTAACGCCTTATTATTGCCAGCTAAGTTTGGACGAAAGTACTCCTCTTGAAAGTGCTCCCCTTGAAAGTGACCCCTATCAAGGACTGGATCCATTTGAGACAAGTTTTGTTTCTAAAGTCGCACCTAGCAAAACTGAATTAAAACTAATCGAATCAGAGCTTTTAAAAACAGAAATATCAAAACCAAATGCAGCTGTAATTAGTATACAGAATTCGTTTGAAAATAAGCAGTCATTTAGTGACTATATGAAAAAGAAAACAAAGACGGATAAACTAATAGCAAAGAAACCAGAGAGCATTCTTGACAGTGCAATTAAGGTTGATATAGAACCTTTAACGCCTAAGATCCCGACACAGTTGATTGAAAAAGTGGAGATACTATATTCTGATCCTTTTGACACATCAATAGCTACTAACATTTTACCAGGTAAAGCTGAATTAAAACAGTTAGAAAACGAACTCATTCAAGTCCCAGATCAAGTTCAGTTTCGTTCAAGTCCAATAAATCTCGTACAAGTACCAATTTCTGGCGAAATCAAAGAAAACGAACTTTCATCAAATATTTATGAAGGGGATGAATCCAAGGACTTCCTATGTTTAGATGGAGAAGATCCTGGTGATAAAATATTAACACCTTTGCAGGATAAGATATTCTTAACAGAAGAAATAGATCCATTTGATACTAGCTTTGCTACAGTTGGACTTATGAAATCAGAACTTAAATTATTAGAATCAGAATTGATAAATAAAGTGTGAACAATTACAATTTAATTAGGATTACGGTATATATTTTTTGGAAACACGAAGATGGATTCCAGAGGCGGAAATCCTTTCTTAATGGATGAACAGTCCACTCTTCCGAGCATAGTTATGTTTCAGCAACCGTCAAATCCTTTCCTTCAAGATCCGAATGATGCTGAAACTACGTCAGCATCAGTTAGCGAAAATCCTTTTTTAAATTTGTCAGCAGATCCATCTTTGCTACAGTCTTTGGCTTCGACAAATCCTTTCGCAACTTTTACTATGGAGACTGGTATTTCCCATGATGAATTAGGTTCAGAAGTAAATAAAACAGTTTTTCCAGACGTATTGCACAGCCACATAGATATGAAATCTACATACATTTTTGATGATGAAAAAATGCAAACTCCAGATATGTTTAGTTCAGGCCTTGTAGATTCTGAAGTGCCTGTTAAAATTATGCATAACGAAACTTCTTTACCGTCTAGACCACCGCCACCAAAACCAGTACCTCCACTACCTCCAAGAACCACAAAAGATCTTATTCTTTCCGTAACAGGAGCGATGGATGCTACATCAAGTCAGATGTTGGATCGACTTCAGAATACTAGAACACCCAGTCCCACATTGTTGCATTCTCCTTCACCGACTCCTGAACACAGTGTTGCTGATCTTTTAGATGTGGATAACAATGTACCAGATATACCTGATGATATATATAAAGTGATTTCGATAACTGAAAGACATGATAGCCTTGATATCTTTCAAGGAGAACATTTAGAATCCACACTTAATTCAACTGTCGACACAGAGCTGTCAACCACTGATCCATTTAGGATATCAACAATTCAAGAAAATATATTTACTAGCATGCCAAATGAAGCATTATTTGCTGGCCACGATAGCATACTAGATAATACGGAACATTTAGTTCCGGAGCAAATTATTTCTGACATAAGTTGCTCTATAGAATCCGAAAATTTACATGCAGGTATGAAAATCGTTTATATATTTTTTGTTATATACGTATCATTGGGCATTAGCACTTATATCAAATGTCTGTATAAGCTCCATGTCAATGTGTAATCAATGTTTTGGTCATTGCAGGCATACCCTAACACGAAATTTGGTATTCGATCTTCTTTGAAATGACAATAGCGTGTTTTGGTCATTGCTGAAGAATCTTAAAAAATGAAAAAATGACCAAATAATTTATTAAAAAACGTGAATTGGAAAAGTTTATAAAGCAAACGCTTATCTTAGTTTGAAATATATATTTTGTTTATTTGTATACGTTTATTTTAAAGAATGAGTAAAAGCGGGAGTTTTTTCAATTTTTTAATTTTTGAGTTGCATTAAATGATTTTTCAGTTTGAACTAAAAAGGTTTTTTTTTCAACTTACTGATTAGTTTTGAATTCAAATATTTTATTTTTTATATTTTGTTTTATTTATTA
The DNA here is from genome assembly GCA_932074435.1 of Andricus kollari. Classification (NCBI taxonomy): domain Eukaryota; kingdom Metazoa; phylum Arthropoda; class Insecta; order Hymenoptera; family Cynipidae; genus Andricus; species Andricus kollari. The sequence continues at coordinate 5,207 of CAKNWW010201213.1, forward strand.
TTTGCTAAGATCACGTGATAACAAGAGTTTTTTCACATTTTTAATTTATCAATTACTTCACTGTTTTTGTAATAAAACATTTATTTTAGTTATTTCTTTTATTTCCATATTTTTTTAAATTAAGCGAATTACTTATTTATAAGCAAGTGTAAAACTATTTAGACAATGATAATCTCGAGATTTTCAGATGTACTAACTGATGATTTATGTATTTAAATTACTTCTTATGTCTTAACATTTTTATAAAGAAATACACAGAACTTCACTAGAATTTCAAATTAACGCGCGCCATTGAAATGGTCAATCGCGGAAAGGAAAAGAAGTCCTGACTCCTAATTATCGTTTTTCTTTCCGTGTCGATAGAAGATCGAAGCAGAAGACACGACAATACTTGAGTACAGTTTCGACTGTCATAGTTCTCTAATATTAAAGAATTGTCACAAAGTTAGACTTCTATCGCATCAACTAGTAGTGTGCAACATTATCCTTTTCTAACCGGGGATCGATTTTTCGCGTTGCTAATATTCCTGACTGGGGAGAGCAAGTCAAGATGGCGACAGAGGCGGTCCGGGAGGATTGGTACACGTCGTGCGAAGTATAATTAATAAACGGTGTTAATCGAGAGCAGTCTCTTTTTATTGTGCATATACAGGGTGGGCCATTTTAATCTATAGTGGATAATATCTCAGATACTTGTGCAAATACGAAAAAATGTGTCAGACAAAAGTTGGAGGGGATAATGGGGGACATCTACGGGTACCAATGACTTTGACCATGAACTTGGTTTTGAAGGTTATTTCAAGGTCAGAGTCATTTTTTTAAATGGAACCACTTTTTTTTGACTCCGGATTTGAAAAGAGCGGGAAATTTTATGTTCAAAATTATATTTTTATCAAGGTCATTGGTAAGGTCAAATAAAGGTCAAATTTTAGAAAACGTTAAAAAACTTATGTAAGCTTGGTATGCACGTTGAAAACGGCGCCTCTGGTTTCGAAATCTGGATCCGAAAAAATTAATAAGCCAAAAACTCAACAACCCAATAGCCCAATAACCCAATAACACATTATTGGTTATTGGTTGATTGGGTATTAGTTGTTGGGTTATTGAGTCTTTGGCTTATTAATTTTTTCGGATCCAGATTTCAAAACCAGAGGCGCCGTTTTCATGGTGCACTCCAAGCTTACATAAGTTTTTAAACGTTTTTTTCAAATTTGACCTTTATTTGACCTTACCAATGACCTTGATAAAAATATCATTTTGAACGTAACATTTTCCGCTCTTTTCAAATCCGGATTCAAAAATAAGTGGTTCCATTTCAAAAAATGACTCTGACCTTGAAAAAACCTTCAAAACCGAGTTCAAGGTCAAAGTCATTGGTACCCGTAGATGTCCCCCATTATCCCCTCCAACTTTTATCTGAAACATTTTTTTGTAACTGCACAAGCATCTGAGATATTATCCACTATAGATTAAAATGGCCCACCCTGTATCCTGATTCCAAATACTACATTTGGCGACCAGAATTGTAATTCCAAAAAGTTTACAACACAAGACACTTGCAATGGCAAAATATCGACACAGACGCAGAATATCCTGCAAAGGCGTGTAACGGTTGTCAATTGGTACAAAAAACGGTACCGCCTGCACCTCTAAAGTGGAATGCGTTGCCAGAGGATCCATGGGAGGCGTTAAGGTTCGTGCATGCTCGAACGCAAAACTAAATGCGTGCGGGCGTTCGCGTTTGCGTCAGGATCGGAACCGTGTAAAGCAATGGTTTGTTTCACACTGGACAAGCGCGTCGCCGACACGCTGCCAAAAAGTATAACCTGACGCCTTTCACAGTTTTCACCGTACGCACAGTGTAGCCAAAAGCACTTTTTGTCGACGAAAGTCTGTCTAAAACCCAAGTTTCAATGGATTTTCACGTTTTATTTTAATGACCGTAAGGCTTTCGGGTATATCGAGTCGGTGCGAGAATTTTTATTTGGCTAAACCAAAATTTTTTATTTAACAACAAAATAAACAATAATTTTATCCTAACTTTGCAAATGTACATTTTTTTGTAAGATCTGCGAATTGACTATAAAGAAGAGCTTAAGTCAGTGTAATTACTATCTAGCAACAGCTTTCAGTAGGTTGGAGTAAAAAAAAATTGTTTATGATGTTTTAAACAAATTAATGAAGAAAAGCCATGCTTTGTGATTTGCAATGATTATTCGTTTGAAATTCACAGTTTTTATATAGAATATGAGATGAATGTATGCCTAATTGTGATTATTTAAAAATATCTGCTGCTTGGCAGCATTATTTAAACAAATTTTATAAACAAATACACAGTTTTCGTATGTCACAATGAATAGGCTCCACTTTTTTTGCAGAATCGATCAACAATTTATTGGCAATGACTCCTTGCTGTCATTTTTTCAAAACTAACAATCAGTGGTAATTATTTAAACAGTATTTATCAACAAATTCACATTTTTAACATTATTTTACGAATAGGGCCAATTTTTTTGGCGGGACCTACTAAAAATGTATAGTTAGTGACTCTTAGCTGTACTTCTGTTCAAATTGATAAAAAATATTAATTTTTAAAATAATGTTTATAAATAAATGCACATTTTGACCATTTTTCTGAGAATAAGCTTCATTTTCTTTGCGAAATCGACTTAAAATGTATTTCAAATGACTCTTTGCTATGATAATTTGCCAACGGATAATAAAAGATTATTATTTAAACAATTTTTATAAATAAATGTACATTTTTGTCACTTTTGCAGGAATAGGCTTTTTTTCGTGGAGTAAGCTACGAATGTCTTGCCACTGACTGTTGCCTTGTTTGTTCAATTAACAAGAACTGTTTATAATTTTTCAGAAACCCTCATGATATTTGTGGAATAAATTATTAGCATTTTCGGTTGTTGTCAAGATACTATTCGCAGCACAAAACATAATTTGATAACACTATAACTAAAAACCCATCACACCTTTGATTAATATACGCAATGACCCTGGGTTTTTTAGCTCACTTCACAAAAAAAATGTGTCATTGAAAAATGGTCAAACTGTGCTTTTATTTATAAATATTCTTTAAACAATCAACACCTTTTCGTAATTACAAAAATGTGAAAAGAAGGAATAATGGGCAAGACATTTATTGTTGATTCCTCAAAGAAAATTAATACTTTTTATGAAGAAATAGTACATCTGTGCTTTTGTACATAAATATTGTTTAAATTATGAACAGTTCTTGTTAATTTAAAAAACAAGGCAACAAGGAGTCATTGCAAGACATTATTCCTAGCTTACTCCACGAAAAAAATAGGCCTATTCCTGCAAAAGTGACCAAGATGTACATTTGTTTATAAAAATTGTTTAAATAATTAACTTTTATTATCCGTTGGCAAATTATCATAGCAAAGTGTCATTTGAAATACATTTTTAGTCGATTTCGAAAAGAAAATGAAGCTTAATCTTGGAAAAATGGTCAAAACGTGCATTTATTTATAAAAATTGTTTAAAAAATTAATATTTTTCATCCATTTGAACAAAAGTACAGCTAAGAGTCACCAAGTATACATTTTTAGTAGATTGCGCCAAAAAAATTGGCAGAATAATGTTAAAAATGTGAATTTGTTGAGAAATATTGTTTAAATAATTAACACTTATTGTTAATTTTAAAAAAATGACAGCAAGGAGTCATTGACAATAAATTGTTGGTCGATTCTGCAGAACAAATGAAGCCTGTTCATTGTGACATATGAAAATTGTGTATTTGTTTATAACATTTGTTTAAATAATGCTGCCAAGCAGCAGATATTTTTAAATAATCACATTCAGGCATACATTTATCTCATATTCTATATTAAAACTGTGAATTTCAAACGACTAATCATTGCAGATCACAAAACATGGCTTTTTTTCATTAATTTGTTTAAAACATTATAAACAATTTTTGGTCGATTGCGTTGCAATAACGGTCATTATTTTATGACAATGAACTTAAAAGATAATTGTTTGTAATGTTTCTTCACATCCTAGTAATGTAATGCCTGTTAGATGTTGTAGCGGCTTACGGTAAAAACCGTAAAAATATGTATAAATAAAAGGTAACTGGAATTCTTTGAGTAGCAGTGCACATGCACATTCGAAGACCGAGAAACGAACATGTACCTAGTTAATATAACAATAAATGGTACGCAGGTAGGCAAAGGTGGGTAGGCGGACCGTGAGGACACAATGCGAAAGGTGGTGGCCACATGTTTTGAAACAGCGAAGAAATCGCTAAAATGAAGTTCCAAGGCAGTATCTTCATTTTAAGGTTCAGAATTGCGACCTGCAGCTTCACCTCTTTAATCTTTATTTTTAGTAATAAAATTAATATACATAAAGAGAATTTAGCGATTAAAAATGCTTCATTTTCGAAAAAGAATAAAAAGAATGAGAAACAAAGATTGGAAATTTAATAATTACCAAGTATGAAAACATATTTGCAAATATTAAAATTACAAATATTGCTAAGTATACTCCACTTGCATTGTTTTGAATCCATTAAAAATATAATACTTCGATTTTGCCATTTTTTCAGATATCTTTATTAATATAATATTTTATAAATAAACAAAATTAAAAAATCAGTAACCTTACGTTTGTTAGGAATTTTTTACTGAGTAATTAAATTAAAAAAAAGGTGAATCGGTTCAGAATTGCGACCTACAGCTTCATCCTTCCGTGAAAATTCAATCCTGAAGCACTCTGCGGTTGCCACAGTGCAGTTGACCGCGACGAGTATAACTCAAAAATGCGTTCGAGCTACGAGTATAACTCAAAAATGCGTTCCAAAGTGCGTCGTCTCAGCGTACGCATTTCGTTTTGCGTTCGAGGATGCATGGGCCTTTAGTGACAGACTTGATTTGGAGTAACCACACTGTGAATTTCCTACAAACATTGTATTATTAAAGAAGTTATTCTTCCAATAGAATTATTGAATTTGGTCATACGGTCCAATGAAAAATCAATGAATTCAGATGTCAAAGAATCATAATACAAGGGCCAGTACACGTCAGAATCACAAGGACCTGCAGGTGGTTTTTCGGTTTTAATAAAACTTTGCAAAATTATAATGCTATATAAGAGAAATTTCGGCGCCAAAGGATTTTCGAAAATTTTCAAAATCACGGAAGTTACGCCATGTTGAATTATGGGGTTACATTTTTTTGAATTATCGATATTTCTGGACACGCTGATTGGATTTTGATCAAACTTCAACATGTTAGAGATAAAATGGTATTTTTTCACAATATAATACAATGAATAAAAAAAGTTATTTTTCCAGGAAAAAAGTCAAAAATAAATTGGATTCAATTTTTCGTGAATTACTGCTATTTTTAATTGTTTTCAAATATCGATATAATGACTCCGTGTCAAATCAACTTTCTTTAAAAAAAAAACGTATGGAGACTCTTATAGGTCCCAAGATATCGTCATTTTAGCGAGACCATGTGGTTTAAAATCTAATATAACGAGAAAGAATAGATATAACTCAACAAATTATTTTTTTCAATAAAGTTCATGTTACGTGGGTTAAAGGAAAATATGTAAGAATACCTACATTGGTTATTGTAGGGGTTGAAGTAAGGGGTGACGTTGAGCATATTTAAAAAATCGATGACCTTTTGCTTTTCTTTTTGCTGAATCTCAAAGGGAAATCATGATATCGATACAATTTTTTTTTAAATTGTAGTAAATGTAATGCAGTTTCAGGAAAAAACTATTAGGATACCATCAATCCCTAAGTTAGGGATTAAAATAAGGGGTAAGTGGCTAAATATCGGAAAATTCGCTAAAAAACATTGTAAAGGGTTTTCGTGGGTGTTGAATCTAATTTCGGCAACCATTTCTGCATTATTCTCTACTGTGTGGATAGTTTCTCGTTTTTCCCACTCTAGGGTATTTTCGAAGAAGGCGTTTTGAAGACCTTATTATTATAAAAGTGTTATTTAGAAAATAATTGTTTATAACTAGTAATTTTCTATTGCTAATCAAGTAATGTTTATCAAACTTTTATAATGATAATTTTGTTCTGACAGAACACTCTATCTCATTTTAACAATGATTCTTCCATCAATCTTCATTAAAAAAAACAGCTTAGGTTCTGGAATAAATTATATTACATAACAAATGACATATCAAACTTTTAAGATTAAGTCACGAGAAAATATAAAAGTCTTCAGAATGCCTTCTCCGAATATTCCGTAGAGTGGGGGAACGAGGAACCATTCACACAGTAGAGAATAATGCAGAAATGGTTGTCGAAATGATATTCAACCCTCACGAAAACCATTTGCAATTTTATTCTGCAATATTTCGCGTTTTCAGATTCTCGCTGTCCATTTCCACATTTCCACTCCTAGAAAGGAAAATGTTAGCGAGAGACTATCTATACAGTTGAGGATTTTGAAGAAATGATTATTTAAGTCGTTTAAAAATGTTAAAAATGTAACCCCAAAATTTCTCTTGTATAGCATTATAATTTTACAAAGCTTTATTAAAATCGAACACTACCTGCAGATCCTGATATTTCTGACATGTAATGGCCCACCAATAAAATCACTGAACCTATCGAAAAATTTGTAAAATGAACACAAAGAGTTAGTTTTCATATAGACTAAAAACACATAATAGTTTTGTTTTTAAAGCATATGCCTCCCAAAAGTTCATAAACCAGATTTAATATGGCATTTGATTATCTCTGCAGTAGGTTCTTCTACTTATAATTTATAAAAATACATTTCCAACTGTTTAAAACCAGTTTCTGCGAAAACTCAGTCGTTTGTAAAAAATAGTTGGGTCTTGAAAGAAAAACTTAAAAATATTAAAGTTCCCGATTCACATTCTATAGTTTCAGTTCATGTGGTATCAATGTTTTATAGTATTCCATTGGACCTTGCATTAGATTGTATCGAAGAAAAATTAAATATAAATCATAACTTTACAAAAATCACAAAAAATTAATTTTTAATTGCTATTAGAACCGTTTTGAACAATACAGTATTCTCTTTCAATAACAAATTTTACAGACAGATTTTAGGTGGCCGGATGGGCTCTCGATTATCTTCAATTATTTCAAACTTAGTAATGGAAGATGTTAAAAAAAAGGGCACTTCATAATTTAAGTTTTACTCCTATTCTTTACAAACGGTATGTGGATGGTATTCTAGCTATCGCTCCATCTGATAAAATAGATGAATTCATAAATACTTTCAACAATATGAAGGATTCAATTAAGTTTGCCATTGAAAAAGAAACAAATAATTCCATTGTCTATATTGATTTATTAATTATTGAAACTCCTGAGGGTAACTTAATTACAAATTGGTATAAAATGCTTTCTTGGTCAGGTCGTCATCTAAATTACAATTCTCATTACATATTTTGTCAAAAAGTTGGTTTAATTAAATTTCTTGTTGACAGATGTGTAAAATTAAGTGACATTAAATTCCAGAAAGAAAACTTAAATCAATTACAAATAACTTTGGTACAAAATAATTACCCACTTTAATAAATAAATAACATCATCAAACGAAGAATTCATGAAATATACAATAGTTCCTCTAAAAACAATAAATGGAATGAAACTTACAAAAAAAGCTGATCTAAAAGGCTCTCTACCGTACGTTGAAGTTCTTTCTGAGCCTCTTAAAGATAGTAAAGAAAACTTACCTGGTGTAGTATATCTTATAAAATGTGAATGTTGCCATAAAGTTTGTATTGGTGATGCTGGTAGGAGACTAAAAACTGGGATTAATGAACATGAACGGGATTGTGAATTAAGCAATCAAAATACTGATTAGTCACAACGTGTATGGCAATTTGATCATTATTTTGATTTCGAACTTAAAAATACTAAAATTTTAGCCAGAGAAAACAATACTGATAACAGAAGAATCATTGAATCCATTTTCATAAATAAATATAATACAATTTCTATTAATTAAAAAACTGAAATTTTAAATATAAATAAAATTTATCGAAGCATTTTATAATAGATTCGCCTATAAACTTTGTTACAATGATTCAATCAATTTTAATTTCAATTCAATTTTTGCGCA